>JAQGAW010000136.1:0-41485 GCA_034698025.1 Phthiracarus crinitus
ACAGAAAAACTCAACTTTCATGCATTTCCATGCATTTATATGCATATATGCATTTATCCGGATCCTGGTTATTAAATAACGCAATAATATACTTATTGCATCATAAATGCTTGCATGCATTGGTTTGCGAAAATAAATAGCAGTCAAACGCATGCGTTATTATTTAATTACGGTATAAAATCGTATTAAACTACAATAGATCGTAGCGCTGTCTATCAAATATAACTTTAACAATAACTTTTCGTAGTCTGCAACAACTTTTTTTTACAAAAGTTATTAATAAGTATAAAACTAAAGTTTTATATTCAGATTTATATATTATTATTATGATTTCGGAGAATTCAGTCAAAAACCTAATTTTTTTACTCTAATCAGTTTGATACTTATTATCATAGTATTACAACATAAAACTAGTAACTCTTATTTTATTTTAACAAATTAAACAAATTAAGAACTTATTACAGGAATTACCGAAAATTGAATTTTTGTTACCGATTTACAAGAGTAAGTCAAATTTGATGAGATTTAAGGATAGGAGTGTTTTAGATTTTCTCTGAATCAAATAACTAACGTTTTTTGCAACGATTAAGCTCAATAAAATATTACCGGTAATCATCAAGAAATGGAAATATTAAAAGCAATTAAAGTTTAGATTTTTGTTTTGTAATATTTAACATTTTAGTATTTAGGTTTTATTTCGATTGACTAGAGATATGACACTTCTTAGTGTTATAAAGCTTTTATTTTATTTTTATATAATTTTGGCATTTTTGTTATCAAAACGTAATTTAGTATATTTATATTTGTATTAAATGAATTGATGATCACATTTATACTGTAATCAACATAAAAAAAGCATAAATTAAACCTTAAAATATATGGCACAAGTTTTAGGCGGAGAAAAGTCTATAATTGATTATACAGTTTTAGGTCATAAATAAAATATACTGAATCTTAATAAACATAATAAACATCATATATTTAATTTTCTAATTTTATTAACATTTAAATGATTGACAACTTTATTTTAAAAAAGATATTGTTTTCCAATACAATTTTATAACGTTAATAAAAGATTGTCACTATTAATTTGAATTTAAAATTTTTCCAGAATTAAATTATTCTTTTAAAATGCTCAAAATATTAAATTTATTTACATTTTAAACATAGAAAACTGTTTAAATAAAATAATAGAGATGTTTATTTTAGATATGACACCAGGAAAAATGTAACCAATTATAATGCAACTAAAAGCGTTTAATTGATAAATTACAAGAGTTATTGTATTTTATGTTTATCAAAAAATATTATTTAATAAGTTATTAAGTTATATGCGGTCAACATTATCCGACTTTCCGCAAACCAAATAGTTTTAAATTTTTAAACCAAATCCAAAAACTATAACAAAGTGTAATTTAAAACCTCGGTTTAAAGTTTAAACCGAACCGTAACAACTTTATCCAAAAGCAAAAAAGTGGATAAGCGATAATACTGCAATACTATTTTTAATTTTATCACAGTATATGAGAAGCAAAACACCTTGATTTATAATATTTGGCTTCTCGGAAAAAATTTTTAAACGCATAAATTAACTAATTTAAATAATAATTTTTTGAATTTAAAGGGGTTGCAAGAACTCATCAGTTTCGATGGACAATTTTTTACTTTTGCCAAAAAATTTTTAGTTTTGACACATGGTCTTTCATACAACCACTATGATTGCAATATGCAAAATGAACATTTAAAAAATTCTATTAAATTATAAGGCAAATGCTGTAATTATAACATGAATTAAAGAGTTATTTTTACAAATCACTATCAACTCCAACTCTAACTAAAATTTACTCGAAATTATCTTATTAATTAAAATCTTCTGTAAAATAACGACAACCTGCGTTTCGTGATTGCGATCGGATTATTAATTATGGTAACATATTTTGTAAAATTGCGTATATAAGCAAAAATATCTGCGCAAAACATCCCGTGACGATCTTTTATCAAAAGTGCAAAAATCAGCGAATTAAAACTATTTTCGACAATTGAAATATGTTTCAGTTCACACAGGGATATGACATTAAATTGAAAAGGATATTATCCTCACTTATCAACTGTTTATAAAAAAACGCTGATCGATAGAGAAATCATAAAATTCTCTGTTAATTGTAATTTAGTACAAAAATAATATATCTCTAAAATGTTTAAATTTGCTGCAATATTGTTTATTTCATTTTCTCTGGTGTCTGCGCGAGATATAAACAGCGCTGGACTTAATTTAATCAAAAGTTTTGAAGGATTTCGGGCTAACTTTTACAACGACGCAGTGGTGAGTGATTAAATAAAAAATCTATTATTACATAAATCTTTTTAAATTATCGAACTATTTTGTTTCATTATATTAATCTTAGAATATTTATTACGATTTAATACTAAATATTAATAAAAATCTAGCTATATTTTAATTCATACTTACATATAATATAAGGGCGTGCGAACTATAGGCTATGGTCACGCATGTCAAGGTGCGAACGCTTGTCGCAACATTCACGCGCCGCTAACTGTGGCTCAGGGAGAAGCGCTGCTCCGACAAGACTTGGTCTCATTTGAAAATTGCGTGCAACGAAACGTGCCATTTGTTAATAATAACCAATTTGCTGCGGTATGAGTGAATAATAAGCAAATTTATTTTTTACACTTATTCGATAAAATATAAAATTTTATGCTACAGTTGGTATCTTTCGCGTACAATTTGGGCTGTGGTTCGCTTCAATCATCAACACTGTTACGTGATGTGAAAGCGCGTAATTATAGAGCAGCTGCGGGACAATTCGGGGTTTGGGTGCATGCGGGCGGTCGTGTGTTGCAGGGTCTGGTCAGAAGACGAGCCGCTGAGAGAACTCTATTCTGCTCGAGCGGTGGCTGTTAATAATATATTATTTAATGGTTAAATTCGTTAAAAATTTGTAATAAATAAAATTACAATTAATCTTTAAATCGAATCTTTTAAGTAAAATAGTTATATCATTCATATAGAATTATAAATCATATTAGAGTGACGTTAACCACACATAATTAGATTTTGGGTCTGATCTCAAAATTTTTGGTATCAGTTGAGATCGGAATTGATAACTTTAACAATTAAATATATTGGTTGTACATATATGACAGTTTTGGTAAAATCATGATATTTGTAATAATATACTAAATTTAATGAATATCCTTAACTTTTAAAATTATTGTTATTTTAAACTTGAACAGATTAGAGACTCTAACTCACATCTTAACCATCATAAAAGTTAAATTCCTATATTCCCAGTCATATAATTAAAGTGTCTTAAAAATATATTTTGAATAAAAATAATTTAAATGACGTTAAAATGTTTAAAGCAACTGTGAACTCATTGCGAGGAATTTCGTAGCATAAATGATAAACAAAACAAAATTTAAAAAAAGCTTTGTTAAGTATAACACTAACTCGTAAGCTCAAGGCTGGTTAAAACACCAATTAAATTATGTTTCAAATAATTCACAATGTTTTGGTTACATGTTTTTGGTTACACTTATCGTTAGCACAATATTTCTTCCTCAAAGAAATTAATTAATTCTATATTCTTAAAATAATTTTATTTTTAAATTAATTTATTCAAAACACATTGAAACGATACATACAACGTATACATCGTAAATCAAAACTGAAGCATTGATTAGTGAATAACAAAACGTCTACTAAATATAATCTATTAATAATATAATTATTGAGTATTATTGCATAAAATACTATGATTAGTATAAGGAAGTACTACAGTATGGACTCTGACTAGTAATACGTGAGTTATACATGTAGTAATAAGTTTAGTATAATAATATTAAATAATACACTATTAGTGTAGTAACTTGAGCTCACATACAACACAGTTAGCAGTAAATACGTGTTCATCTCTGAGTATTATCAATAAATAACTGAATTACTTAACCTTAATTTAGTGCAAAAAAGTTCTTTGTTTTGTGTTAATTTGAATACAGTGCATAAAATATCATCCACTCAGCGGTACTGTTTCCAGTGTCACAAAACTTATCGAAGTCTGCTGGATATAGATATCGGAAACACTGCATTAACGCTTAACTGAAACGCAAAATAGAACTAATTATTGGTTTACACTTTTGATGTCATACAAAACACGTAAATACAATTTGCGAAATTTGACACTTGTTCACCATAAGGATGACGCAAACTCTGGAATCGATTTAAAGATTAGTTTTCGCCTAATAAAGACAATCGAGTTCTCGATATCAACGCAGAGACGAGCACAAGGAAACGCGTTAAACAAGAGTCGGAAACGAAGTTCGATCATTCAACACATTTCCACTCATTCAACACTCCTTTTCTTTCCAACACTTACTTATCATCGCAATCAACAGCAGCATCGAGTTATCACAGACTCAACACACATTCAGCACCAAATTATCAATTAATTCAAGCAATAATCAAACATAATTTTGCGATAAATACTCATTTAAACAGTCTATCAATCGTTTTAGCATTAACTGGTCATAACAACTAAATTTTCCGAGAATTCTATATTCACAAGATTTCGCATCGGATTTCTAACACACGAATCTATGAAAGTCTACAGCACTTATACTGGTTCAAAATATCAAAAATCAATTCAATTCAGCCCAATATATAAATCAAAGGCATTAACAGTTAACATCATAACCGCGAACATGCACTTGATTTAGATAAATAAAAACCTAATTTAGCACTAAATTATAACACATCTGTTGATCAAACATCAGACAACTTATTACTAACATGTCATCATTCAAATTGAAAATTGAAGAATATGGTGGTTTCAACATCATGGTATCAAAATCATGGTTCCTAATGGAATGACTCATAATTCCATCAATTATCACAAAAGATATTGAAAAAATTTAGATAGTAGCCAATAGTTTGATAGGTGAAGCACTTCATTTCTCTTCTGATGAAATCGAACCATAGCTCTTTACCATAAGATTTAAAGGAGTCGTACTCGTATTCAAAGCTAATTTTGACGACGAAGATTTCACACCATTTTTAGAGTCAAATCAAAGCAGCACTGAATTTCAATCTAAGGATCAAAACGATTCAGATATCGATTTTATTATTATAGTTAACATCTAAGATGAAAGTCGAACACAACATCAATTCTTATAAGATAGTGTTTAGATTTAACAGACGAACAACAGGTTTATAAGTTCACATTTTGGAAGCAAGATCCATTTGTTAAATATCTGGATCTGTTTTGCAATCCATCTGTAACTATTCCAGGACTCGAAGCATTCAAATGGAAAAACAATCCATTATTCAATGCTAATGAAATTTAGTCTCACTGGACAGAAGAGATAATTGCATCTCACGATTGGGAATACATATCCAATTCAATGGCAAGTCTTAACTCAGAACTCAGTACTGATTTTCAATCGGCGTCAGTACAAACCAAGTCAAAAATAATAGAAGATATAGCACAGTAATTTCCAAAATTTAAATTTGATGACAAGCATATTGAGTCAACAATTGAATCTAATGGCATCTGTCATCAAAAATAAGAACAAACTTTCGATCCGAATTCAACAATTCAAACTTTAAATTCAGCGCTGATCAACAAATGCGAAACCTAGATCAAAGTCAAATCGCATGACGAAAATAAAAGCAAACTCAAATCGGTTTGAAAACTTAGCGCTAATATTAGTCGGAACTTTTCAACGCAATCAGTATTTCACACAACGCAAACAATACAATCTCTAGAATTCTTTTATACAAACAACAGAGATTAAGCAATAACAAATTAAACTCAATACACATGAAATTTAGAAATAATTTTGGAAAACTCTATCGAATCAGCACTGATTTCGCCAAACAAGTCAAAAGCGTACCTTCACTGTTATCTCACAGATAATATTCAGTAAGAAAGTGGAAGCGCAACTGCAAAAGGGATTAACTCAAAAACCGACGAGCCTTTATTTAGCGCGAGTAACTCTTGTCCAGCAGAAGGAAAGCTAAATATCATATCATTACTACATACACAATCACTATTTTATAAATATAGTACAATATTTCGGAATTCATCATCGATGGAACATAAAGAAATTAGTAAATGGTCATAATAAAGCATCAAACGGGTTCCATGACATTAGCGCGAAGCCATTACCGCGAACGACTTTACCGCGACGACGTTACTGCGAACGACATTACCGCGAATGACGTTACCGCGAATACAAAAAATTTTAAAAGTTCTGAATATCAATATAAACTATTTAGTTTATATAATAAATCGCTTATAATTTGGCGAAATAATATTAAAAAATTAATTTTAAAATTAATAGAAAGTATAAAATTTAATTTGATAATACTTTATGTTCATTCAAAATTAAACGTTTAACTCTAAGTTGTGACCAATACCTCCCTCTGCAATAATCTTCAATATTTCGGTTGGGATAATCCTCAACAATAGATTTAATTCTTTTCGCCACATCTCTGTATTTTTTCGAGATAAAGGTGGACTACCTCCAGAGATATACTGTTGAACCCGCATTTCATTTTTATTTTGTCCTTGTTTTAAGAAATTAATAAATTTCCATATAGTTGGGTGATGACAGCCTATTAATGAATTAAAACTACGATGCCACCCTTCAATAGAATTATTAGTTTTTGCAATTCCTTCATTAATCGCATCAAAACAATTCCATATTTGGTGTTCAAAAATCGGATCTCTTCTCCTATTTCCGCGTCTTAAAGGACGACCAATATAGGTGTCTTCATAATAATCAATTAAAGGTTGCAATAATTCTTCGTTTTCAACAAAAAAAATAGTGTAGTCAATTCCGCAAATTTGTCCACTACATCTGCTACAGGAACAAATGCAAGAGATATTAATTGTTTTACATTCAATGCAAAATCTGGATTTGTTCAATATAACGCGCTAATATCTGGTAATTCTTGAATTTTTCGCCAAATATTTTGCCCAAAATGAAAATTACAACCTCTGAGTTATATTAGGGAATAAAGCTTTAAACGCATTTATAACTGCCTGTTCGAAATCTGTTAATACTGTTCTTGGATTTAAAGTTGGATAAAGTATTTTTAATTGATTAAATGCGCTTTCCTAAGTAGCTGTTCGTTTGTTTGACATTAATATAAATACTGCAGGTAGAACATTATTAAACCTTATTCCATGAATAGTGTAAAGTTGTAGAAATAAATGAGGAGATGCTTTAAAAGTACCATCAGCAAACCAGTGTTCAGACTCGGATAAGAATTTTAAGTTATTTTGCGTAGTAAATATTAAATATCTATTATCAGATGGTCCGGAATCGTAAAGTAAATAGTTATCTCCTTTTTAAGTTACTCTATACTCAGGAGGAATATCTAATTCAATGAGACTTTGAGGAATATCAGGATACAAATAAACATTTTCACGTGTTCTATGAATCATACGTTTAACTGAACTTTCTTTAGGTAATAAATTTGTAATAGCAGAACTAACTCCAACTGTCGCTTCAACAATAATTTTTTGTGGATTTAAGTGACTATGATTTGACTTTTCTTTTATATCATTTAAGAGTTCTTTCGCTTTAATTAAATTTTGTTCTGGAGTGTGATTGTGATCATCGTAGTTGGTCACTACATTTTCACCATCAGTTATGCATCGTCCACGACAATGGTTTCTATCATATTTAATGCATCTCCAATAAATTAAAGGACGTTCTTTATCTTTTCTAAACAAATAGTTATTGTGTACCAAAAGATCAGTTCCTTTACGACTTTTAACATAGTATAATGGCATATTTATCTGAAATAATAATATAAAAATCAACAAAATTATCATTTCAATTGTAATCATAAAATAAATATTATTATTTTTTAATAAAATTACCATAAATCGAATAAAAATAATTATTAATTTTGAATAAAATAAAATAATAAAATTTTGAATTTATATTGAAGTTTATCTGTTTTAAAGATAAACGGTAGAAATGCTATTATTTATCAAAAATTATTGCTATTATCTATAAAAAAATTTGCTTTTGAAGTAATAACAAAATTCATTACCTTATTGTACGTATTTAATATTTTCTGTAAATTTTTAAGTTAAATGATTTAATTTTCCACAATAATATCTCTCAATATTATTAAACATATGACAATTAAAATTGCATAATATTTTAAATTAAAATAAATCACGATTATTTATAACTACATAAAAATTTGAAAATTAACTTACTAAGCTTAATGTACAACTGCTTTTGATAATTTACTAAATTTCACTAATATTTACTATTTATTTTGTAAGGTTAAATAACAATGCAAACAGATAATTCTAAATCATTTAATTTTGAAAAACATATTATTTCATTCGCGGTAACGTCGTTCGCGGTAATGTCTTTCGCGGTACGCGGTATTGCATTCGCGCTAATGTCGTTCGCTGTAATGGCTTCGCGCTAATGTCGTGCTACGCATCAAACGATGACAACATTGAACACTCAATTAACGGAATAAATCTTAATAGAATTCAAATAACAAAGCATTTACACACATTCATCATTAACTGTTTAATAGAGTGCTCTATATATACCTCTTAATATTTTTGAAAAGTCAATCAATCAATCAATTATCGTATTTCTTCAAATCAACGCGTCATATAATCAATCAGCAGTAATAACGCATACATTGAAAAGCAACAACGACTCAACCAATTTCGAAAACACATCGCAAGAGAATCCGCATAATCAACGGAATATTAACTCTTTAGTCGTGGAGTGACTGCAAAGTCACAGTCCTTATTCAGCGCTGATTACTTATCACATCATTTAATTATAGTTCATATTCCTTATGATTATACACACTTACTAAGTATTACTCATATGAGTTGCTTACACTCATATGTGCTTGTATTAAATTGTCTATTTGAGGCTCACATATACACTATCTTTGCTTTCATCTATACCAATGGTTACCAGTCTATAATCAGTCGTTTAACCAGTTCCCTATCAAAGCTCTATCATACTGTTAGCAATAAACACGTTTACATCTCTAAGTACTATTAATACATAATTGAATTACTTAACCTTAATTTAGTTCAATAAAGTTCTTTGTTTTGTGTTAATTTTAATACGGTCTATAAGATATCCATTCAACGGTACTGATTTCAGTGTCGCTAAAATATAAAATATTAATGTTTAAATTCGACTAGTTTTTAGGACCCCTAATTTTTCCACCAAATTTTAATTTTTAATAAAGTTTATATTTGATATATTTTTTAAAAATTAAAATATACTAGAATTTTAGCCCCATTTCGTCCATAGGATATGGTTTTATATTCAAATGAAAAACCCGACACCCAACCGGACCCTACTCAACACACCCGTTCCCCACGTGGACCCACCAGGACCCCACCCCTTCACACCTGGATCCAACTCCGACCCCGATCCCACTAAACTTTACTCCCTCCACCAGGACGCCACCTACCAAAACGCCACCCATCCGGACCCCACACAGACCCCATCTTTACCAAGACCATAAGTTCTTAATAATAAAAGTTATCTACCTAAAACCCCCATATGGGGTTTCCGTGTACCCCATTGAGTGACCTCTCAAATCAACATAACTTTTTATTTTGAGTGCAATGTTATAGGTCTTAACGGTTAAAGTTTAAATTTTCCCACCTCAGCTCCCTAAGGGAATCCATCCCTCCATACTCCTCCTTTTGATCCCAAATCATTGAGGTGAATCCATTGATATAGGTGTCGAGGGAATTACAGACGGATAGACAGATAAACTTTTAGACTTATATATTAAGATGACAACCATGTAATTCATATTTATCTTATAACATTTTTATATAGCATTTTATAAATTTTTTCATAAGATTTTTTTAGTGGAATTTGCGGGAACTGTAGGAAAGCTGATTATACCTCTATTGGAGTGTCTCGCAGGGATAGCACATAATTTTGTGGGATAAGTCAAAAATTAGACATTTTTCGACCTCTATTATGAATCATTATGTTGTTGTAGATTACTTTAGATATACTTATTAGAAATTATATTTTACTCAAATAGATAAATCAAATCTAAAGATAAGATAACATGTGTATTAATAGATTGTGATAAAAACAATTGAACTTTGAATTAAATAATAAAAAACAAGACAAACACTGATGATTCGTTCGCTTTGATTCTATAAATAAGTTTATTCATTGACTATTTAACTTTAAATATATCATTTAATACTACTTTGTTTTTTATTATCAATTTATATGTATTCAATTTGTACCCAAATTCATATGACTAAAAAAGTTATGTGAGTTAGAAATTATTGGCATTTAATTTATATTTTGAACTAAACAAAACTTTTATTTTATATAAAATCTTTAGATTTTTGCAAATTTATATTGTTTAATAACAGTTAACTTATTTATAATTTTGATTCAGTCATTCAGATTGTTTTCCAAATTTCCCCAAAACAGCCAATACGTGATAAAATTCCCCAAAACATTGATTATGTCAACAAATTTGTCAGAAAAATCAACATTTCGATTGTTTTTCTCTATAAAATGCAGATTTAGTTTAAATTATAATAAATATTACTCAAATTAATTATAAATAAACAAAAAAAGTAATTCAATATCGCGACTACTGTATTAGGCAATTACTGTTAATTTTGGATGAAAAATATAATTTTGTAATACTTATGTAATTTACTTTAGCTATTTTCATAAATATTAATTTTTTTAAATATTACTGTATTTTAAAATAAAACATTCAAAAATTATTCAATTTTTTATTAGATAGTCCGTGCCTCTTAATTTTGTAACAATTTATCTTTTTTCTTCAGATTTTCCGCGGACTATCAGCAAAAATTTAGGGTATATGTTATTTGAAATATATCCGTTGCATTTATAAAAGTATTAAGTGATTTCAGTTAATTAAACTAAATTAAGAGTAAATTCAATTTTTTTGTAGGTATTGAACGCGGAATAACAACCTAAGCGCTTATAACTCTATAAATAAATAAACTAGTTATCAGAGTTTGGATTAGACTATGTAATCGTAAAGAATATAAGGCCCGACACAATCAAGCCCGAGCCCGAAAAAAGCCCGACAATTTTAAATTTCCAAAGCCCGACACAATCAAGCCCGAGCCCGAAAAAAGCCCGACAATTTTAAATTTCCAAAGCCCGACCCGTCCCGATTTTCCTTGATATTTATCTTTAATCTAAAATCATAACTTAATTAAGTTTATATTTATTTTGCTACATTATAACAATATTTTATGCATATTATTTCGTAAAATTTGATTATAATAAATAGTATTCTCCAATATTTTACAGTTATTAATGCTTAAATATTGTTTGTTTAGAATATATTCTTCAAAAATCAAAATTTTCGGGCTTTGATATTTTTAATCCTAAAGCCCGGCCCGACAAATTTTTCTTAACTTAAGGCCCGAGCCCGACAAAGCCCGACAATATGTGTCGGGGGCCCGCCAAGGCCCGAAAAATCGGGGGCCCGTTACATACTCTATTGTAAATGTCAGAATTGTTTTATTCTAAAATATATAATCAAATGTAGACATAAACCCGACGAAATAAATAATCAGAGCAAATGATAGTATTAGCACTCAAATCAAAAATAATATAATTAGAAACAGAGATAATAAAAGTGCAAAAAACTGTTCAACCATTGGCTAATAATTCGTGGATCAAAGAAGAATATCTGAACGAAATCAAAGAATTGCAAAAAAAGCAGTGATTATGCGTACAATACAACGAATAACATCTTTGACATAAGTGCTGTGTATGACAATAAAATCAGTACATCCACCGAAACAATGTTTTATAAATCTGTTGCGGTAATTCACACATTTTCAACATTAGTAACACTTTTTCACACATTTCTAACATTATTATAACACAATTGTTTTCCTGACATAATCTTATTCAATGATACTTTTATTCAAATATTTATTATAAAAGTTTAGTCCTTATTCACTAACACTCATGCACTTTATGGTCACTTTGGTCCGTTTATAATCTTTTAGTTATTTATCATTATTTACTTTATTTTGTTTACTTATAAAGCGCATGACAATAGTATAGTAACATGGACTACAGACTGGAAAATGGGCCAAAATTTTTAACATTTCGAGGACACAAATTGGGACAAATTTATATATAAATGGGGACAAATTCAGGGACATTTATTCGTTTTAAAAACATTAAATAAAAGTTTTTAAAATTTAATTAATTTTCATATAATATTTTTTTAGCTTAAGTTTTGTTTTCTCAGAAATATTGTCAATAATGTTATAAGAATACACTTTTATTTAAATTATAGTAAATTAGTCTAAAATTGTAAAAAATATAGTTTAAAAATATTAATTTTTACATTTTTAAGTAAAATGTGGACAAATTCATAAATTATTTTCAATTTTGGTGACATGTCCACTCAATGGGGACAATATAGTTATTTTTGGGGACTTTGTGGACATTGTCCCCAATTTCCAGTCTACATATAACACACTGCATTACAAACAGTAATGACTAGGGATATGGATTTCCAGGAAAATCCCGTTTATATTCCTTGATAGCATTACCGGGAGATTAATATGTAAACTTATACTAATAAAAACTAATCGTTTAAAAGTAGTTTTATTTTCCCTTTTATGGCATTTTACAGAAATAATCCCGGATAAAGAACAAATATTTCCGTTTTCACTATTTTTAGCAAAATAATTTTGAATTCTAGTAGAGATGGGCGCGAATACGAAAAACTCCGATCCGCATTCATCCGCAAAAATCTACATTTAATGTTATCCACCCCGGTATTTAATTTACTTAATTTATCATATAAACAGTATTTATAAGTGTCCCGGAAGATAATATTAACTATAACGATTCGGGCTAACCCGAATTCTGTTGTCCTTAATTATAAATACACTATAATACCATAGCATAATTAATGCCTTATGAAACCATAAAAATGCGATTCCTGTTCATAAACGATGTATAATAGACTATAATTTATAGTCATTCGATTTCTTAATTCGTAAAAGCCCGGCCCGAATCGGCCCTACAAGTCACAAAGTACGCAAGACTAATTAAAATTTTTTATCGCTCTAAATTTCAGTTATCTTCATAATTTGATGATAAATATTGTACTTTTTAAAGTATTATACACTTTACTATTGTTCTTTAAATGATATTAATAAGTATATATATATAACATAACTTTATTTATCTTCAATTATAAGACAAAATTTATAAGTAAAAAATTTAATTCCTATTTAACTCAAGCGCCGGCTCGTCGCGACTTTTTTTGTTTTAAGCCCAAACCCGGCCCGACACAGGAAATTCGGGGCCCGTTTCGCCGTCTAATATAAAATTAGTAACAAATATAAATGAAAAGTTTACTCTGTAGATATGATCATTTAAATCTAACCATTAGTGTATAACTTCCTTGAATTTCTTTTTGTTTTCCTTTACTTTGAAGGTCAGTCAAGTAATAGCAAACCTGTAATTAATTGTTGGTTAAGTTTCTATTAAAAGTGATGATTTACCTTATAATATCTAAATATTTTTGGTGTTTTATCTATTGATTATATTGTTGCAAAAGAATATTTTTTCTCTTTTTAGCGATCAGTCTCTTTTTAATTTTTATTGATAATAAAGTGGTAAATAACAAATCAGTGAGTATTTTGAATGATATTGCATTAGATCTCAACGAAAGAACATAAATTTAATAAGTTTATAGCTGTTTTAAGCGAACACACACAGAAGCAAATAAGTGAATGACACCTGTATTTAAAATGCAAATTTTAATAGTTTTAAGTTTTCGATATTTTACGAAAACAATTAACATAAATGAGAGTTTTTATGCAAAAAAAAACAATATATTATGGTTAATGGTTCTCAGAAAATTCATATAAACTACGAAGTATTTTTTTCATTATTTTGCCCAATAATTTATTTAATGTGACATTTGATGATATCATTAAAATTACATGATGTAATAAACATTTTGTCACAATCCTTAAAATCTCACTTAAATCGAATCACTTTATATGTCGAGAACGTATGTGTTTATTTAATTCAGTTGATGATACAAATTTCATTTCACAATCAGTATAATTACATTTAAATCGTTTATATCCTAAATGTCGATTTATATGATCTGTTAAGCTTGACTTGTGTTTAAAACTTTTATCGCATCCTTTAAAATCACATTTAAATAATTTTTGTTGACTATGTATGAGTGAATGATTTTTTAATTCTTTATTTGTCAAAAAACTTTTGCAACAATCTTTAAATTCACATTTAATAGTTTTATTGTTTAAATGAATTAATTTATGCAGCTTTAAGCTCGAACTTTGTCCAAATTGTTTATTACATCGAATACATTTGAATATTTTAATATTCAAATGACTTCTTTTGTGACGCTGTATACTAGAATAATGATTAAATCTATGTCCACATTGAGGCCATACACACATATATTGTCTTTCATTGACATGTATTGAATGATGTCTTTGAAAGTTTTGTTTATAATTAGTTTTAAATTTGCATTCATTATAATCACAATTAAATCTAAATTTATATAAATTACACTTTATTTTCAATAAATTATTATTGAAAACACGATCACATGATTTAATATATTTAACAAATACTTTGCTTATCATATATTTCATATGAAATTTGTTATAAATTTTACAATTATTTTTTGCAAATTCTTTATAAGTTTTATAAAGATCGTCACAAATGTTTTTAATTAACAAATTGTTATTGTTTCTCAATATTTTATTAGTTTTATAAATCTGTTGCTGTATTTCACACATTTTCAACATTTGTGACACTTTTTCACACATTACTAACGAATAATTATTATACATTTCTTTTAAGCACATTATTATTTGATGAAATGATAAAATATTATTTTAGGTAATACTAAACTTTTCTTTATATAAACACAAAATATATTAAATCAAACACGTTATGTTTTATTGTCCACATTTTTTCACTGACTCTTCCTTTTGTATCGTTAAGTTGAAGGTAATTCCATTATTAGCAGAGACCATAGTTACACAAGGGGGTGCTTGCCCACGGTTGACCCCCCTTAGGAAATAAGGAAAGTTGACACACCCCCACACCCAAAATTTGGAAAAAATGTTTGGTCAAATGTAAATATAATATATTAACATATTTCCTTCTCCTGATTTAAACACAAAATATACTGTTAAATCAAACACTCATGTCTTACAGTTCGCTTTATTTCACTGACTTTTTCTTTTGTATCGTTAAGTTGAATGTTATTCTATTATTAGCTTCAATCGATTTAGTTAAACCCTTAGGTTTGTTAAATTACTAGAATTTATCAATTATAAGGAAATGGATTTTGAAATGAGGTTAAAATGATAAGGATTATAAAGATTTTGAGTAAAACTCATTATTATTAAGCCTAGGATATTTCGGTTTTAACCGAAAATTATATTCTTGTTTATACCGTATGTTCGGTTATGACAAAAATAAGCATAAAAGTTAAACAAACATTTTAGGACATAGTTTATATTACCGAAAAAACCGATTTTCTAGTTTCTAACCGAAAAAACCGAAATAAGAATTTTCAACCGAAAGTTGTAAATACTGTATAGATATTGATTAGAAAATAAGATTTTAGCAAATTATTATGAAATTAATTATCATTATTTATATCAGTATAAAAAGAGATCATTAAAAATCTATTGATATGGTAGACACATCTAACATGCACTTAACACCAGTATCTTAAATGTGAATATTAGTAAACTTTGAATTTTTGGAGTAATACGTAAACAATAATCAAAAATGAGAGTTTATATCGGAAAAAACATTATGTTATGGTTAAAATATATGAACGAACGCAGGATATATTATCTTTTGAAAATCGAAATCATTTCTTTCTCTACAAATTTTTTCGTCATTTTTACCTATGATATTTATTAACCTATCCTGTATTATGACACCGTTTACGGTGTCTATTTAAATGAGATGATGTAATAAACATTTTGTCACATCCATTATAATTACATTTAAATCGCATTTCTCGTGTGTGTATATGACGTATGTGATCGTCTAATTCAATATATGTCACAAATTTCATTTCACAATCATTATAATTACAATTAAACCTTTTATAACCGATATGTCGATTTCGATGCACTGTTAGGATTGTTTTTGTTTAAAACTTTTATCACATCCTTTAAAATCACATTTAAATAATTTTGGTCGATTATGAACGAGTGAATGTTTTTTTAAAGCTGAATTTATTCGAAATCTTTTATTACAATCTTTAAATTCACATTTATATGGTTTAATGTTTAAATGAATTAAATAATGATGCCTTAGGATTGAATTTTGTGTGAATATTTTATTACATCGATTACATTTAAAACATTTTATATTCAAATGAATTTCTTTGTGTCGCATTAAATTTCCTATTTGATTAAATCTATGTCCACATTGAGGCCATACACACACATATTGTCTTTCGTTGACATGTATTGATTGATGTCTTTGAAAATGATATTTATTATTAGTCTTATATTTGCATTTATTATAATTACAATTATAACTAATCTTATTTTTATTATACTTTATTTTCAACGAATTTGCTTTACGATCACATGATTTATTAAATTTAATATATTTAATAAAAACTTTGCTTATTATATACTTTTTATGAAGTTCTTAATACGTATTATGGTTTCTCATCAATTCATTAGTTTTATAAATCTGTTGCTGTATTTCACACATTTTCAAAATTAGTGACACATTTTCATACATTTCTAACGAATAATTATTACACATTACTTTTGCTGACATTTAATTATTATTATTATTATTAATTGTTAAAATTATGGAAATTATAACCCAAACCATTGATATATATTCGATAAAAAATATAAAATTATATGACTTGAAACCACTAAACTGATGCATAAATAAAATATTGTTTACATTGAGTTAAAATATTATACTTATAGATGGAGACAATGTTTCATTAAGTTTTACATTTCGATCTTTCATTAAAATCAAATAAAATAGTATAAAATTAAAGCTGTTAACAGGTCGGTTAACCCGACGGTTTTACCCGACGGGTTTCTTATCGGTTCGGTTCGGGTTACTATTTATTATAACTCGGTTCGGTTCTGGTTATATAAATTTTTTATCGGTTAACCCGAATGAAACCGAAAACCCGATAATCAATTTTTGGTATTTGAATTATGACTATTAAACTTCAAATAAGAATTTTATAAGCATCTTATGCACTCAACATTTTAATTATTAATATATTAAAATCGTAAACTCATTTTTGAATTATGTTTATCGATTATTAAACGTTTATTTGCGATTATTGTGTCAATTGTGGGATTTTTCGGGTTATCGGGTTTCTTATCGGTTCGGTTCGGGTAGTTCATTAAATATCTCGGTTCTGTTCGGGTTAAATTTAAGATTTGTCGGTTCGGGTCGGGTCGAAAAATTACTACCCGTCAACAGTTTTATATAAAATATTACAGATTCAAGTTGTTTGCCGACATATTTTATCACAATTAAATGTTAGGCAATATTAAACTTTGTTAATTATTATCTTCAATTAAAAGCAAAGAGAGCTTAAAGAATTTTAAAAATAATAATAATGATAGTCATTTTAAACACAAAATATACATTAAAATCAAACACTTTATGTCTTACTGTTATCATTATTTCACCGACTCTTCCTTTTGTATCTTTTATGATGAATATCATTCAATTATTAGCTTAAGGCTATTTAGTAAAAAAATAATTTATTTTGGATCATTTATTTCCTGACTATAAAGTGGATAATTGGTTTATTGTTTAAAATGAATTAATTAATGCAGTGATATGTATGATATTTAATTAGATTAGTACATCGAATACATTTGAAGTTTTTAACATAATGAGAATTACAATATAACCTCATTTTAATCAATGAAAATCAATTTAGTTCGAGTGTGTCAGATAAATCTGTCAATTAAAATTAAACATGTTATTTCAATAAAAATATTAAACTATTTATTTAAACGTATTTAAAAATATTTCGTATAAAATTTCAACGCATGATTAAAATTAAACCTAACCTAACCTAACCTAACCTAACCTAAGTTTAATAAGCGTACAAACTTCTGTTTATAACGTTAATAGCGACATATTCTTGATGTAGCATTTGAACTAAACGTTAACTTTTGAACTGAAAGATAACGTTATAGCTTTTGAATGCCAAAATGTGTATAATAAAATTGCATTTACAATGCATTAAGCATTTCCTCATAATTTAGATAGACTTTGTACCTGCTTTAAAACCCCTAAACACACGTAAATAAAGGTTTAATAAAATAAATTCAATATTTATGCTGAGTGATTAATTCCCGGGAAACAATTTTCCATTTACATTGAATATGCGACTTAAAGTTTCTTAAATTTTTAATAAAAACTTTAATTATTTTATGTTTCACATTCAGTACATATTTTTTTCAAAATTATTATCAAACTTGTATTTATAAATTTTATCACAAAAATGTGGATTTAAAAAGTTTATTCGATGTTTTAATAATTGATTAGTTTTATAAATCTGTTGCAGTATTTCACACATTTTCAACATTAGTGACACAATTACATACATTTCAATCTTATACTCTTTAAACAAATCTTTTAAAATATTATTAATTAAATGATACCACAATACATACATACGTGTTACAGATTTCAATATAATGACAAGTAGGTTGTAATATTTTTTTTACAATTCGAAATTTATTATTAAAACAATTAGTTTTTTAGTGTCGAAGAACTTCAATTTTTTTAAATTTTTTACCTTAATGTTAAATTATAAAATGTCTCTAATTTTTCGCAATTAAAAGCTCTGTTTTTTAATTATAATTAATAATATTAAAATTTATTTTGTGCATAGAAAGCACATAATATATTATATTGCAATTCATTCACCAAATTCTTTGCATTCAGCATGTAATAAATATGATCGTTTGCAAGGAATGATTACATACAGTAGAACTATAATGAATTCATTAGAATCACCACACAGTACTGATTGTGGCATAAGTATTGATAACACAAAATATTATTATTTTGATGATTGTATGGAAAGGTGTTTTAATAAACATATTTTTGATTCACTTCAATGCTTTCCACATTATTTTCATAAAAAAGATGTTAAATTAGAGAATCATGAGATAATCATATACAATGACTCTGAAAATAATAGAATTAAATTTTGTGATAAACCATTAAATAATAGTAATGTGAAAATAAATTGTGATCATTGTACGATAGATTGTCTTCAAAAATATTATGATTTTACTGATTATTTAACCACAACTAAATCAAATAAACGACATTTAATAGGAAATAATAAATTTGCATGTAAAAGTGAAAAATATTTATTCAAATATGTATTATAAAACATCCAAATTTAATCTTAATTACGCTAAATTTTTTTTTGTTGTGTTTTAAGCTAATTTTTGGTTTTTAAACTAAAAATTTTTCTGTAACTTTTATAATTGGAAATTTTAAAGTATGAAAAATGAAATAAAACTCCTATCAAAACTCAACAAATTTCTGGGACAATTTATTTTGAAATTAATGTGAATAATCATGGGTCATGAAAACACATCAGATTTAAACGATAGTTTTCTTTAAAATGTAAAATATTTAAGTACATAAAAATATTTTCAATCCTATATAATATGTACGAATATATAAATATAACTTCATCTAATTTAGTATTTTTCAACTCTAATATTGTTTTTATAAGAAATAACCGGAACAATATAAATGATATGTATTTACATAAAATGTTAGACTAGGCTTATTAAACTATCATTATAACTACATTTAAACTGTTAATATGTCGGTTAGAAAGTATATGGATTTAACTTTAATATTAGCCTAATGTGAAATTATTATTATTATTAATATTATTGTTTGATTAAAATTCAGAAAAAATTGTCATTTCTCAATAATGATTCATTTTTAAATTGTTTAAATATTATTAATATATGACATTATTTTTATTTCAACATAATATCATATTTTAATTAACATATTAGCGACATATTATTAAAAAATCAAACAATTGTAAAGAAATTCACAAAATATGAATGAAAATAGTATACAGTATTATAAACTTAATATTAGTTTAAATATGTCTAACTTTCTAAATATCGTTTCCTGAATGTGCTATTGTTTTCGAGGGTTTAGTTAATTTAAAGCCAGTTTTTCTAAATGGGTTGAGTGTAAGTTTAACTGGAATTTCTAATAAATTACTAGTTTTATAAAATAACCAAAAGTTATTACTAGAATGATCTTCGATTAAACATAAACAATAGACATCAGGCAAATAAGAATTGAGAAAACATCTGTGGAGACATTTAAATAACTCAATTTCGACATTTATTTAGTCATTATTTCTTTCTTATTATTACAACGTTTTCGATGCGAATTCAAATCAGATCTAGTAATAAACATTTTGTCACAGCCATTATAATCGCACTTAAATCGCTTTTCTCGAGTATGTCTATAACGTATGTGAACATTTAATTCACATGAACTTACAAATTTCATAACGCAATCATTATAATTACATTTATATGGTTTATAACCGATATGATGGTTTATGTGACGAATTAGAGTTGACTTCATTCTAAAACTTTTATCACATCCTTTATAATCACATGCGATTGTTTTTTCTTTGTTATGAGTGAATCTATGAGAAACCAAATATTGTTTTTGTTCGAAAACTTTTATTACAATCTTTAAATCCACATTTAAATGGTCTAATGTTTAAATGAACGGATTTATGCGACCATAAATTACTACTGTGTGGAAATACTTTATCACAACGATTGCATTTGAATTTTTTGATATTTAAATGTATTTTTTGATGAATTCGTAGATTTGATGATTGTATAAATCGTTTTCCACATTTAGGCCATACACACAGAAATTGTTTTGTATTTCGATGTTTTGAAATTAAATGTTTTTTTAAGAACTCTTTTTTAAAATATTGTTTATTACATTTACTACATTTGAAGCTTTTTAAATTAAAATGAATATTTTGATGACGAATTAAATATTCTTTTTGATTAAATCTGTGTCTACATTGAGGCCATACACACATATATTGTCTTTCATTGAGATGTATTGATTGATGTCTTTGAAAGTGATATTTAATATTAGTTTTATATTTGCATTCATTATAATCACAATTAAATCTAAATTTATTTAATTTACTTTTTGAGTTCATATAATATTTCCGATCACACTTATAATTGTGTTTTAATTTTCTAATAATAACTTTACCGATTTTATCAAAATTGGTATAACTCACATCTTTAGTCAAATTAAAATTAGATTTATATTTATTATCACAAAAATATTGATATAATAAATTTATTTTCTTTACCAAAAATTCATTAGTTTTATAAATCTGTTGCTTTATTTCACACATTTTCAACATTAGTGACACTTTTTCATACATTTCTAATGAATAATTACATACATTATTTGAAGACATAGTATTTTAATTATACCATAATACACTTGATAACAAATATATGTGCGGTATTAATAAACTTACATAAATAATATGTTTAAACAGCAAAGAAACTAAAAAAAATTGTTATAAACACAAAATATACTGTTAAATCAATCACGTTGTGTCTTACTATTAACATTATTTCACAGTCTCTTTCTTTTGTATCGTTAAGTTGAAGGTCATTCTATTATTAGCTTCAAGAGATTTATTTAAATTGTTAAAGCCATGCTTAAAATAAGCTCATTTTCATTCTGATTTCACTATTTTCGCTTACATTACAGCGAAAACCATTATATCAACACTCGTTACAGTTAACCCTTTAAATTGAATGGACAACTCTCACAAATTACTCGTTTTGTAAAATAGCCAAAAGCTATTAAATGAATGACATTCTATTTAACGAAATCAAAAGAAGAGACACGTTTATAATGAGAAAATTTAAAACTTTCGGGGTTTAGTATTTTGATAACAAAAGCCCCGATTGACCTATGCCTGTAAAATTGAAGACATAGCCCTTTAAAGCCAGACAAGAAGTGCTTGCCAAAGCCCAAAAATAGGGAGCCGATAATAGGAAGGATAAACAAAACCTCATTAATAGCTAAAGTCAAATGTGTAATGTCATTAATAGGGCTAAGGGATTCCGGGACTACAAAAGTGGTTATAACAGGAGGGAACCGGGAATGGAAAAAATTATTATTGAATTTTATATTATGGATGGTTTAATTAGATTATGTTAAGCTTTGAATATAGCAGAAACGGGAACATTTTTAGATTATATGCTTATCTTGGAATATTTCAATAAACTACCAAAACCGGGAATTATTGGGAAAATAAAACTATGGTACTTTTAATTAATTAGCAATCTCTAATATATGTTAAAAAATGCGGTATTTTCCATGAAATTCCTAGCCTTACCCTTAATATTTCACTCTTAGACTAATGATTATGAATTATAAAAAATAAATGAATAATGTTTAATGAAATGAAGTAAATTAGATTATACTAATTATAAAGGGTTTATATTAATTTTCTTCATTTTATTTCTATATATTTCTCTTAATAAGTACGTAAAGTAATATAATTTTAAATATTTTCTTATAATATAAATATAATTAAAACTTTTAATTCTAATATTTATTAGCATATATTTACTTTACTCTCATAATAAAAGTCTTAATTATTTCAATAACTTAGTCTCATATCATTTCTCATTTTGTCCAATAATTTATACATTATGACAACGTTTGCGATGAAAAATCAAATGAGATGATGTAATAAACATTTTGTCACATCCATTATAATCGCACATAAATCGCATTTTTCGAGTATGTCTATAACGTATGTGGGAATTCAAATCACTCGACGTTACATATTTGATGTCACAATCATTATAATTACATTTAAATCGTTTATAATCATTATGTCGATTTATATGCTCCTTTATTTGCGATTTATGTCTAAATCTTTTATCACATCCTTTATAATCACAAGCGAATGGTTTTTCTTTGCTATGAGTTAATCTATGATAAACCAAATGTGCTTTATCTCTAAAACGTTGATTACAATCTTCAAATTCACATTTATATGGTTTTATGTTCAAATGAATTAAATTATGCCGCATTAAACTACATCTATCTTTAAAACCTTTATTACATCGATTGCATTCGAACTTTTTTAAATTCAAATGAATGTTTTCGTGACGTTTTAAATCATATGATTGATTAAATCTGTGTCCACATTGAGGCCATACACACACATATTGTCTTTGTTGAGATGTATTGATTGATGTCTTTGAAAGTGTGATATATTATTAGTTTTATACTTGCATTCATTATAATTGCACTTAAATCTAATTTTTTTAAATTTATCATTTATATTCATTGAATTCAAATAATATTTACGATAATATGAATAAATGCTTTTTAAACTTTTAAGAAAAACTTTACCGATTTTGTAAAACTTGTTATCAATCACATCAGTAATCAAATTATAATAAGGTTTAGAGGCTATTCTTCCTTATGCGCCCCCACATATGAAAGCTATAGATGGCGCTAGTGTATATAGCTTTATTATAGTCATATGTTTTTGTGATATTTAAGTGTTCATAGTATAGTGGTTAGTTTAGGTAAGGTTAGGTTAGGTTAGGTTAGGTTAGGTTAGGTTAGGTTAGGTTAGGTTAGGTTAGGTTAGGTACCTATGGAGAAGACATGTTGCGCATAAAAAATTTAATACTTTAATACTTTTAATACTAGTTTACTTTAATACTTTTAATTGCTTCATTAAGTCTAAAAATTCTTGATAAGGAATCATTTGAAAGTTCAATTATTTTGTATGTTTACAATTGATATTGTCATTGGCATTTTTATAGAAAAACTTTTTTATTCATTAAAAAATAGACATTGTGATTAGTATTAAATACATTTTGTAGCTATTTTAATATAATATTTATAAATTTTCTAATTTTATTTTAAGTTATGATAATAAATAAAAATATATTTTAAAAATTTGATCAAATTGTAACGTTTTTGATTAAAATTAACACCTTTTTGGTCATAAAAAAGCTAATTTTCAATATTTTGGTAGTTATAATAAGTTTTTGGTGGTTATATCGAATATTAGAGATTTTTGGTGGTTATGGTGAAATTTGGGATTTTCCCAAAAATCACACCTCTGATCATAAGCTTTAAGTTATAACTTATTATTATTTGAATGTACAGTATATGTTATTAACGTTAAATTTAAGATGACATAAACTCTATACCTTAATGAAATCGTCTGAAAGCAATTAAAGAAAAAATTTAAAATTTTAATAATAAAAATATCATTTAAAATATTAATTAAAAACATACTCAGAGATTGAAATTTCTTCAGATTTAGAAGTGGTAAGATTTTCTGATGTGCTCTGTCGTGAACCAGCTTTTAATCTTCCAATTTTCATGCATATTTTACCCATTGTTGTCTACAATTGTTAATAAATAAATAAATGATAATATAAATCTATTGCTTATTTATTCAAAAAAATTAGTTGTTGCTAAAAATAACCCAATTTTATCAATTTGTAAATAATTTAATGTTCAGTAATTCAAAAGCTAAAAAATTGTTAATAGAATATAATGAAAAGGTGGCAAATATACTCAAACAGATAAAAAAATATATAATTACTTTAAGAATAGCAGCAGCATATTCTTGAGTAGCGTTTTTAAGATCGTGTCGATTAACTTGTAAAATCTGGTCGCCTTGCATGAGACGTCCATCTAATTCAGCGATACCTCCCTTTACAATTTCAGAAATAAAAACTCCATTTCCAATTTTTTTCCCAACAATACTCAAACCTAAACCTCTACCCGACCTTTTATTCAATTCAATTTCTATATTATCATAAAGATCTTCTTCGTGAGTGTTTCCGTTTTCCCGAAACACAGTCATTTTAATGATAGAAGGAGTTTGTCGTAAGGCAGATATCGCTCGTTCGTGCGGCGCATCGCGAAGATCTTCGCCGTTCACTTTTAATATTTGGTCGCCTGGTCTTAATCGACCATCAAGTGCTGCCGCGCCGTCGGGATACACTTCGTGAATGATAACCACATTCTAAAAACGAAATGGAAAACCAATAACAATATGAATAACAATATCCATATAGAATACTCATAATGTACAGACCAATGGCGTATCAGAACCTCCAACAATACTAAGTCCTAATCCATTTTTCTCTTTTACAATTTCAATATTAGTCTCTTCGCCAGTTTTCACTTCACATGTTTTCAAATCATGATGATCTGACGTTTCTTTTCCATGAGTAAAAAAAGAATGAATATTTGATGAATAAATATTTGGATGATCCAAATTAGTGGAAAGTAATGGAATTTTGTAGTTATAACTGCTTGGATGTGCTGGAATTGTTCTTTGAGTGGTTCGGGAGAGGGACAGAGACCCGTTAGCAGTCGATGCACTTGCGTTTGCATTTCCTGTTCGAAGTGATACGTGCATTGATGTCTTGTGCATATTTTGAGGTTTAGGAGGTGTTGGAGGAGGAATATGCGGTTTATTTATTGGCAAACCTGAAACAATTCATTTCATTTTAAGCAATATATTTTATCCAAATCCATTCGTGCATTAAATTAAATTAAATTAATAAACATATTCTCGCGTTACTATTAATTTTATTTAAAAATCATAAATATATGTTAATTTTTACAATATAAATAGTTTTATCCAATCATCACAAAATTTTCGAGAAGCAGCTCCATAATTGCTTTGAAAAATTATTTTCTAACTTTTATAAGTAATAATTAGAGCCTCGAAGTGATAGCATTTGCTGCTTTTTTATTTCATACGCTATAAGTCTGTAATTTTGTATGCGTAAGAAATAATTATCAAAAAAAATGTTTATATTAAAAATTTGTAACTATTCTTTAATTTAAATGAAATATCTTTTAAAAATAAATGCTTTTAATGCTATTATGGTTGAATTTTAAAGCATTTTATAGCGCTAGTCTTATACCATAGGTATACTATAAATGCCTTTTTTGGGGCTTTAATAATAATAAGTTCAATTTTGCAGAAATGAAATTAAATCTGGAAAGCTTAAGCTTATAACCCTTTAAATTCAAATTTATACTCAAGAGAAGAAAGTAAAATAATTGCAGCATTTATAATTAGAGCTGGGGATTTCCAGGACTAAAAAGTGGTTAAAACGTGAGGGAACAAGAAAAAAGGATCAAAAGCGGAAATTGTTCTGGAAAAATTTTTATTATTAAAATTTAAGAAATTACAGAAAAGAATAGAATTGTATATTATGGAACATTTTAAAATTATATCCTGTAAAGTAGACTAGTAAACGGGCCCCAATTTGTCGGGCCCCGACGAATCCTCGGGCCGGGCCGGGTTCGGGCTTAATAATAAAAAACTCGGGCCGGGCTTTGAAGTTTCTCTGATTTTTATAGATTATTCTCATTTTAGATATTTCATAAATTAAAAAAATTTAAAAGTTATATTTTCCTTTAATAATTGTTATATTAATATAAATAGATAACAAAAACCTGTAAAAGTGGATTATTTATTGTTTTAAAGGTCATATTTTTAATAATACATTTTTGGACGTAATTAATTGAATCGGGTCGGGCTAATGACTTTTGATATAATCGGGCTCGGGCCGAGCCCAACTTCAAACTTTCGGGCTTGTGTCGGGCCTGAAAATTTTAACGATTTGCTACTCTACTGTAAAGCTTTGTCTGTTATCTTACCGAGAGTTTTTATAAAGGGGAAATATCGCTAAAAGTTTACTGATACAAATGGAGCAGAAGTTTTAATCTAAAATAACCAAATCCTTAAAACTTTTTAAAATATATTTTTTTGAACGATAACAATTTTATGTCGAATTTTGTTTTATAATAGTAAAAACGGGAACATTTTATAGTTTATACGCATATCCGGGAATATTTCACTAAACTGCCAAATCCGGGAAAATAAAACTAATTAAATAGCAATCTCTAATAGATGTTAATATATAATCCGGTCATACGATTAAATAAAATATGCGGTATTTTCCACTAAATCCTTAGCCTTATTTATAGAATATGAAAATAGAGCTATAAATAGCATTAATAAATAGGTAACCAAAATTAGCATTTATATTTTTTAATAATTACCTTAATTATAAAATATAATCGCTTTTACTTTATTTAACAGTATTCTAAACATGCCATTTATTGAGATATTTAAAAATGTTTAAATTATTGTTACGAATTTCTTTGATAATTAAAAAATATTTTTTGGGGAGAAGTAATTCATTAGATTTATTAAACAAATTTGCCATTTAAGAAAAATAGCATATCTAATTAAAAATATATCATTAAAAATAGCAAAAATTAGCATTTAAAAACGGAGCAAAAAGAAGCCAAACTGATTCGCGCACAATTCGGATAATTCGAAAAAGTATTGACTTTGCTTATAACATCAATTATAGTTTTTTAGCAATTTAGCCTAATATAAGTGTTTAACTTCTTTACTTGAGTTTCAAGTCTAATTTTAGTATAGTTTAGAGGTAATCCTTATAATATCGAAAATGGTTTGTTTATATTACTAATAAATAAAGAGCGAATTTTCCCGGAAAATCCAGTCTATTTTCTTCGATCGCAAGACCGGGAGATTAATACACTAACTTCGATTAAGTTTAAATAATTAATTAAAAGTAGTTTTATTTTCCCGCTATTTTTCGGATTTGGCATTTTATAGAAATATTCCCGGATATGCATAAATATTCAAAAAGTTCCCGTTTTGTCTATATTTAGCAACAAATTTATAAGTAAATGCAAAAAAAAGCTTTCTAAAAATTGTTTAAAAGTATGAAATTAGTACATGAAATATTAAGGTTCTAAGAAAATAGCTCCATAACTATTAACATTTTATATAGTGAATGCATATTTCAGAAATTTCTTTAGTATGATAAACATTGTATTCATGAAATGTAGAAATATTTGTTTAAAAATTTACAATTATACCAAATATTAAATTTTAAAATGTTACGGTACATAATATAAAATTCATTTTTTTCAAGAAAAAATAATATTTCCCATAACCATTCCCGTTTTTAATACAATATTGTTCCCGGTTCCCTCCCGTTTTAATCACTTTTTAGTCCCGGAAAATCCACTCTTTACTAATAAACATTAGATAAACAATAATTACTATTTTTCAAGTACCGGTAAGCTTATATTCAATAATAATATACACTACAATTGTAAATTTACGATAACATTACCCATGCATTAATGACGAGACTAACGGTAAGCTTATGTTCGTAGTTAAATCAACACTATGTTTCAATTTGAAACTTACTCGTTAGCAAATTAACTCAACTCGTATGTGTGAAATTATAGTAATACTATCAGTTTAAGTTTAAATTTTGATCCAAATTTTTTAGTAATACATTAGAAACTCAATCCTATATCTTTCATTAGATTGTACGCCCATATCATTTAAATAGTACAGTAAATACTACAGAATACTGTATTATAAAAAGTTAACGCTTTTTTGTCAAAACATAAGAATTCGAGGGTTAATGAAAATAAAACACAGACAATATAACTGCCCGTTAATAGCTATAAAACTTATTAATTAAGTTTATTAAAGCAATCGAACGTTTAACTGTTTAAAACACATAACACAAACTAGAGGTCGAAAACGGGTCCCGCGGGAAGCGGGAGGGAGTGGGAATAGGCTATAAATATGCGGGAATTTACGGGAATCCCGCATATCTTTTTATTCCCGCAAACCACTTGTGTACGTTTAGTTATGTTTAAATTCGATTAGTTTTTAGGACCACTATGATTTTTCCACCTTATCTTTAATTTTTTAAAAAGAATATATTTGATATTTTTATATAATTTCAAATTGTCTGTCAACCATGCAATACATATTTATCTAATAACATTTTTATATAGCATATTATGAATTTTTTCATACAATTTTTATGTTTTTAGTGGAGTTTGCGGGAACTGCGGGACGGGAGCGGCGGGAACGCTAATTTTACCTCTACGGGAGTGGGTCCCGCGGGAATTGCGTAAAATTTTGCGGGAGGGAGTGGGAGTCAAAAATTGAAATTTTTCGACCTCTAACACAAACCACGATTTGTTTTCATTACTGTTGCACGTGAATAGGCGTGCGTTTTATTTTCATTATTTAAACATTTGTGCGAATAGTATATAAATTTAGTATAGATATCATTTTTATCAATATTTTTTATAAACATTAATAATACTATTCTATGTTTAAGTTATTATTTTTCATTTATCAAGGATTTAATTATAAGAATATTAGCATAATCTTTCAAAATCAATTTTTCGTTCATATTTGATTGAAAAAATTTTAATAAAGAATAAAAAATATAAGACGAAAGAATACGCATTAAAATAAAATAATTATAACATTACAGTAATAAAAAATGACAAACTTGTATCTTTAGTTGTTCTGATTGATGAACCATTATCTATAGTATTTGAATTTCCTTCAATTATCATTCGATGAACACTTGTTTTGCTCGGTTTTGCGACGACAAGTGTAAGTAAACCGTCGGCACCTTTTAGTGCTGAGGCAGCCTTTATTGAATTAAAAACTAATATTAATACACAAACTGCTTCTAAATGATGGCATTCGAAATCAATTATATTCATACAGTATCATAATCAGCACCAATTAAATCAATTTGATTAACGCATAAAATCATATCACCGACAGTAAGACCTGCCACTTCAGCAGGACTTCCTTCTTGTATATCCGACACAAAAACTCCGCGTCCAAGTTCTGAGTGCTTGCCCTCAATGATCATTATTCCTAATCCATGAGAGCTCTAGTAAATCGTAAAAAGTTATAAAAATAGCTTAACAAATATTAATATCAATAAGTTATAAAATTACTTTTCGGACTGTAATAGTTCGAACTCCTTTGTATTTGTAATACTTTTCCTCAATTATATCCTCTTCTAAATGGACGGGAAATTGAGTTAATGGCTTAACTGCCATCTCATTCAAGGCACCCTCTCTTCTATATTACAATTATTAACGTTAATTAATTAAGGGTAAACATTATTTTAAAAATTCAACCTTAAAGTAATAATTTTGTAAACAGAACCACTTAAACTTTTAATGATTGCGGAAGCGTTCAAATGACACCTGCCATGCAAAACAATGCCATTTACCTGTTGATTAAATCATAAGCGATAATCAAAATGTTCAATCATTTCAATCATATGCTGAATACCTCAAGAATTTCATCGCCGATTTGAATCCTTCCGTCCTTATAAGCGCTTCCCTTTGGATGCATTCCGCACACGAAAACACTCATCTTTGTTCGGTCTCTATTGCCTGCAAGACTTAATCCGAGACCGTTTTGACCTTTTTGTAAATCAACTAAAAAAGGGCATCCATTCAGTTCACCATATTTTTTCTTGATTTTTTCTATAATAAATAAATAAATAAAAACCCATGAATTATAAAATTAAGTTTTAAAAATGTATAAGAAGTAAATCGAGTATTAATAAAATTTAGTAATTATAACGAATACCAATAGAATTCTGATCGGTATTCCCATCACATTCGGTATTCGAAATTATTGCAGACATTAATATTGCAAAGATTTATATAAATATAAATATTGAAATGAGTGAAAGAAACGAAATGAAATGAAACGCCAGTAATATATATATATGACAATCATTAGCCAACTCCCATATTATTACGTTTAATTAGATATATCATTAGCATCATTGAAGTGTTTGAAAACAGCACCAAATCATATGACAATTATTTTAATAATCAATTCATTACTAAAGTTAAAAATTTTAGGATACTATTGAAATAAAATGATCCTAAATATATACTGAATTTTAAGATTATTTTATCGAATAACTCATTCTGTTTTCATAGAACTATGCGCAACACAACACTGAATACTTCTATCAAAGGCGGAGAGTATTGATCGAAAAATTTATCATAAATATATATAACGTTATAACAATATATACAATTGAATAGCACGCGAATGCGAATCATTTCCGTTTAATATGGGAGCAAACCATCATCACTGAGATTTATTGATTTTATTAAACTAAATGTTATTGTTGTTCACGCAAAAAAAACATCAAACAGTTTAATAATAAAACGCAATATTACTTATAGAGTATCCAAAGTCGTCTTCCACTAAATCTTCTTCTTTGCTTTCCGATCGTTCAGAGATATTTAATTTGATATTACCAGCGCTTGCACTGTCAATCTAATATTTGTTGAAATATCATATAAATCATTAGGCGTTAGATTTGCATATTTTTATTTTCTAGTTAAACCTTACTTCGACTCCTTTACAAGAATGCACTTTAACTTTAAGTTTATCACTTTCATAAATATAAGACTTAGTATTTAAATTAGATTCAGACTCTGAACACGATTCTGCTTTTGTTATTAATGACTGTTTTCCATCAAAATCATTGCTATTTTCTTCATTACAGTCAATGCTCTCAGAAAGTGATGGCAAGTTTTCACTAATGCTTTTCACGTTTTTAATATTACTTTCATTAATATCAAAAACAGAACTCAATTTTTCACTTATTTTGTCGTCATTCTCACTATTATTCGTATTATTGTTCATATTATTGCTAATTGTACTAATAATTAAAGAGCTCGAGTTATCCATAATATTTATTTCTTTTGCACTGTTTATGTTCTCTTCGTCTATCATTGAAGGAATTGCGGCTAATGTTGCACTCGATGTCGAAGCAGTTACTGTTTGACTTAATGAATAATCCGAATTTATAATCGATTCATTATTCTAATAAATCAGTAATAATGAAAAATCAATAAATAAGTGATACATACAGTATAATTAAATAGAACTAAATATAACTTACTAATGGTAAAACACTTTGGACAACAAATTTAATAGGATTTTTGGCATTTTTGATGGCTTCCACAGCTTTATCGTGCGTAGCATTTCGAAGATCGATGCTATCGACTTCTATCAAACGATCGCCACATTTTAAATTTCCGTCACGACCAGCAGGACTATCGAATAGAATGTTTTTGATAAAAATGCCAGTTAACGCCATTTTATCCGACGATTGGTTTAGTAAATCAATCCTTTTCTCTACAATACTAAGTCCAAGACAACGATTTTCTTCTTTATTGAGCGCAATGATTCGCGGAGACGAAAAAGCAATTGATTGATATGAAGGACTGGGAGATCTGTTTGGGCTTAAATTGATTGGGCTTGAACTGCAAACAATATTAGTGGCACTTGAACTCGGAGTTAGTGTTATCGGTAAACACGTGTTCGACACATCAGATCGCTCTGCAGATGCGGATACTGATGCTGACAATGAAGCTAAATATTGATCGCTTATTGAACCCACACTCGAACATTGAGATTCAACTGAATAAACCGAATCTTGACGCATAACTGCATTTTTTGACAACTATTATTTATAATGACATAATCACACGATTCAATTCATTTTTATTCAATGCCCAAATCAATTAATAAATGAAAATGATTTAAAGTTACCTTCAATTCAGCATTTTGTTGAAATGGAAATGACTGTTCGATTGTGTTTAAACACGTAATATCTAAACTATTAGACTTTTTGACTGTTTTTGATTCATCTGTCACGTCTCGAATAGTATTCTTCAAACTTTCAATTGATAATCGCTAAAAATTGTTATTTTAGTATAATTTTTTAATGATAAATAAAAAAGACTTATTTTCAAAATCAACAAATTATTTATTAATTGCAAAGGCAAGCCATAAAAATATATAATTTTGACAAAACTAATTGGTTTTTGATGTTATGATAAATTTAATTCATTTCTAACTTAATAATTGACAAATAAATTTAAATTAATTGATAACATACTGAATTGATTATAAAATATAAATAATAAGAATGTGTCAATTTTACAAATGCATGAAATTGTTAAAAAATACTTATTGGGGATACGCTTATTAGGAAATTACTACCAAAAAATAGTAAGTGTTTTACAATGACAATAATATCGCTAATTTATTCAAATGTTTATTGTTATCAATTTTGGCAAACTAGGTATCAAATCATGTAATAACAAATTCGGAACAAACAAGATATTTGCATAAATAGTATGGAAAGTAAGTTTATTATAAGAGCTAAACATTACAATAAACTATTAAAATAAATTTTAAAAGCTTTCAGGTTTATATATCGAAGAATTGGTAGCAATGGTAGCATAGGTAGCATTGGTTGCTGAGCCCACACTGAGTTCTCTTTCTCTAGAGATCAAGCTTGCCTGAGCATATGGAGCATAAGGAGCATAAGTGACAAAGTTAGTGTCAATCACCTGACTATTTATTGGCGCGGATTGATTGTTGCTTTCTAGCAAAGGTAGGGGTTTCGCTACTCCAACAACAATTTTTCCTTTAGGGGCCCCTTTAAGTGCTTGCACTGCCACATCCAAACTGGCATTTTCCAGAATTATGTCGTTAACGAACAACAAGCGATCGCCAGGAATGAGTCTTCCGTCCTGTTGTGCTACACCACCAGGTACTAGACTTCGAATTACAATTACCGTTTCGCTTGGATTCATTGGGTCCTTATATTAATCAAATAAAACATTTTTAGAAAATAAAACAAACAAATGAAAGAGAATAGTGTACAGACTTGATAGTCTAAAATGCTAAAACCAAGTCCTCGGTCTCCTTTAATTAACTCAATGATTTGTGGTTCACTGTTCCAAACGGCTAAACCCGTCAATGGCTCTAATGAACGCGACTTTACTTTCAATAAGTCAGATGTAGCGAAAAATTGCGTGGTTATGGCTAAAGAACCATCAGATTTTGCTTTGACTAGTCTATCACTTGAGGGCACCAATGAATTAAGACTTCTATTGGCAAATGAATCAGAAGATGAATCTACTATATTGATAACAGTAGTGCGTGGAGTGGATGTCGCAGAATAAGGAAGAGAAACATCTGGGTTTGCGATCGCTTGTTGCAACTGTTCATACTTAGAACCGCGCAAATATCGGGCTAATCTTAACTTTACAAGTTTGCTCGTATTTCGAAGAACTTCTACCGCCTGATGGTTCGTATAACCATATAAACATCGACCATCAACCTATTATTCAAATTATAGATTAAATTATACATTTAATATTATATCATAATATTTAACCTCAATTATTTGGTCGTTGATGTAAATCTGTTTTGAAAGATCAGCAACACTTCCCGGCGCTATGTTTTTAATAAAAATTCCAGAAATTTCTTCTAAAAAAAGAACAATATAATAACGTTAAATAAAAATCAGGCTTAATTGTTAATTAATATCTATACCTCTTTCGCATACATAGCCAGCAATAGTAATGCCCAATCCGTGCTGATCTTTAATTAATTCCACTTCGAATGTTTCCATTTCGGGCAACTGCTCGATACCAGCATTCGCTAATAAAACATTATTAGGATCGATCTCGACGTGAACTTTTTGCTTTATAGGCTCATAAACTGATGATATATTGGCTGCATTTAAATTTGGTTCTGTATATGATTTGTCAATTGTCTGTATAGTTTGAATTGTTTGAATGGTTTGCTGCTCCTATAAGTAATGAAGTAATGCACTCAATTGTCATATTTTTATATTTTTATTGCAATATACGTTTATTTTAAAATCTAAAAGTTAAAGGTTAAGTAAACTAATTGATATGCTTATAATTTGGATCTGACACGAGAGTTGAATCATTTTTAGCTCAACACTCAACAAGCATATCAATATCAATATACGGTACAGTATTGTCAACACCAATTCACAGCAGAAAGCATGCGTACCTATTATGTGCCAAAAGCTAACGAATCTATGTATACAAATCAATGGTTACAATACAGTAACAGTAATACTAGTAAATAAGTTACAATTTTTTAATCGATTACCGGTTAGTATAGGCTGAAAACGAAATTACTATTGCATTATACAATACATGTATAAACTTTGGGTATTATTATTTTTTCAAAAAACTTGTATTTCATTCCAAAAATTTCATCATATAATTATCTTACTCTAATTTTCAGATATTAAATTTTAATTAAACTTATAATTTTAGGATATTGTTTTAGTAAAACAAAAACTTTAAGAGATTTTTGAGCCCCATTTTAGTGTTTATGCAAAAAATTATTATATTATAAATGAACATAAAACATTTAATATGACTAAAAGCTAACTGTAAAGCATTTTATCTATTAACTTATATAAAACACTTCACGAAACATTAATAATTTCGAGCTCGAATTTAAGTACAGTTTTTTCAATTGGCGAACGATACGTCACTATTTTATGCTATATTTTGTGACATATCGTTCACTTTTTGAAAAAACTGACTGTATGTTACTTCGCTTTAAATTTGTTATTTTCATAATTAAATGTGATAAGTACAGTAAACAGTAAACCGCGTACCCTACGTATAACGCGCACCCAAATATTTGCAAAATTTATTAAAAAAAACTTTTCATATAACGTGCAGTTTTATTAATATAAGACTGTGAAAGGATAGACGGAAGAGAGTGACAGACCGACATATAAATCTATACTCTCACCTTTACTTTAAGTGGGATAAAAAATAAACTCAGATGTTTTATAAAAAATACAGTTTGTTAACCAAATATATTGTTTAATGTGTGAAAAGCTTTTAAACTAAATTGTAGTCAGAGTCAGAATTTTTGAATTCAGACGAATTACTCGCATTAAACAATATATTTGATAACAATGTGTATACCCATTTCTGAAACACACTGTATAATCCCGGAACCATTGTTGCAAAATTTTAAAACATTGTATTGTTATTAAAAAAGAGTACGCTCGGTCTCTATGAATATATTTACATTTAACGTTCGAGTAGTTATTGAATCTATTCGAGTACATTATGAAACCACTGTATCAATTATAATATAATGACTTTTCAATTTGTTTAAAGTTATGGTTACGATACTAGTGTTATTTCGATACTTGGAATCGGAATAGGAATAGAATTGAAAAGAAGAAAATTCAGTAAAAAGTATTGGAATAGAATAGAATAGAAAAAAATAATTTTATTCGAGAATAGAATCGGAATAGAATTGAAATTAAAATATTTTAGTATTGGAATCGGAATTTAAATTGACTTTTAATTATATTAATTTATTAACTTTTTAAAATACCTATTACTTTTTAATAATGATAATTCGATACTTAGAATCGGTATAGGAATAGAATCGAATTAAAAATTATTGTTTAGAATAGTATCGTAATAGAATCGAAATAAAAATTATTTTTGGGAATGGAATCGAAATAGAATCGATTTAATAAAAATTTATTAGAATAGAATCGGAATAGAATCGAAATCATAATTTTGGTATCTACCGAACACTAATTATAACGAATACAAATATTTACAGTCAGTTTCACTTGACAAATGTCAATGACATCGCAATCATTTTCTATAAAAGTGTATAATGTTTATTTATTAGAATTACAATTAGTGATGAAAGCTGGAGCTGAGCTCTAATGTATTGTATTGTTTCAGATTGTGAATTGCAAATAATGCATTTATAGTCGATTTAATATTTTTAATTTATTTTTGGTATTAATGAACTTACTTTGTAGCCTATTCTGAGTTATTTAAATAGTTTAATTGAAAATATGAGTGCATTAAATATTTTTTGGCATTTTAAATAATAATTACATTGTTGGTCGGGTATATTTTATTTTAATGTGGTAAGAATTTAGTACTATTACTGTATAACTTATTGTAGCTTTATAATACATTGTTGAAAATAGGACTTCATAAAGAGTTTTGAGAAGTTTTTTCAGTTGTGTTTTAGCTTACGTCGATTAAACCTCAAATTTTATAGTTCTCGGACAATCAATAATGCAAATAAATAGGTGCCACAAGTTTTATATAAGTTAATAATGTTTTATGTGCCGTTTATAATTTCCCAAAATATTATAAACAATTTTATTTTTAATAGAAATTTTTCTTTTAAACTATTTTTAATTTGTTTTTAGGATTTTTGTCAATTTTATTTTTTTAAAGATATTTGTTGCTCATTTTTAGACTTCTAAAAAACCATTTTTAGTCCAATCTAAACAATTTTTTTGCCTATATTTATCAATTTTTTCCTTTTTATCGCCAATTTAAAAAACTCATCTTCAAAAAAGCCCATTTAAAGAAAAAAGCCCTTAAAAAATATAAATACCGGTCTACAGACAGACACAGACATACAGACATGTCAAATCCATTAGCTCCGTTGGACTTAATGTGAGCTAAAATCAATACAATATATTGAACACAAACTGTTCTGAACAGAACTGCGGAATTGTCGATAAACCATACTCGAGACATAATACACAAACCAAAGCTGCGATGCATGACCAAAGCTGTTACGCATCGTAAACCAAAACTGGATGTGAATTAAATTTTTAAAAATAAATGTTTAGATTTCATTTTAAGATTATTTGTTTTTAATTATATTTCTTTTAAAATAAATTTTTAATAAATTCTTTTAATAAAATAGTAACAGCCGTATTATTTTTTAACGATCATACTATAACTTAATTTTAAATTACTTTTAATATAAAATTTCTATCAAATATCATTCTTTTATTATTGTATTGTTGATATTACTATAATTTTTATTGTATTACTTTAACAAAGAGTAAAGATTATTAAAAATTTTGTGTGCTATTATTTCTTGATGTTTCATTATTTGAAAATAACTTTCCGTAATCTACAGGAGTATTAGACAAACTGTGGATTTAACGAATTAGTAAACTAATAGTTTTACAAAAACTTATATCAACAAAAATAAGAACTCGTTTTAAGATAATGACAGAAAGAGTTATTGAAGATATTTTAAGATATTCAGAAAATAATGAGTAAAAAATTTCACCAAATTTGGCATTTTTTGAATATATTTGCGATGATTTGGTTGAACTATTGGTCATATTATTTAATATCTTTTATTAGAAAATTATTTATTATATGTTATGTAGAATTATATTCTTATTTTATATATAGAATATTTAAGACATCATTAATATGTAATTATTGTTTGCTTATAATTATATTATAATTTTGCGGTTCAATAAAAAGTCCAAATGTTTTCGGTTCAAAAGAAGTAATTTGTTTATTCGCTAAACTAATAATATAACCATCAGTAGATTGCAAAACACATGTTAACGTTAAGAATAACGAATTCATAGCGAACTTGTCTCCGACACACATTCGCTTTCCTGTACTGAACGGCATAAATGCGGTTAATTTAGTTTTATCGAAACATCCCGAAAAATTAATAAATCTTTCGGGATTAAAGATTTCCGGATTTTTCCAATATTTCGGATCATTTAGAATAAAGTACTGATTGAATGTTATTTGTACACCATTTGGGATCTTTTTGTCGCCAAAATTTATAATTTTGTTAAATAATATTTACAATATGTTTGTTATATAATTGATAATAGATTACCAATAAAAGTATTTTGATTTGTTCTGTGAAACACTCCTAATGGAATGACATTTCTAAATCGCAACGTTTCGCAAATAAACGCATTCACAAAATGACACTTTTCCTTATCACTGATTTCTGGACATTTTTCACCTGTGGTTAAAATAATATAAACGCATAAATTAAAACGCATTAATGGCAATTCAATTGATATGATTTTATTTAATATAAAAGATATTTTATGTTAATATATTCCGAATCGTAATAATAAGGATATTTTCTTATTTTTCTAATCTTAATTTATGAGTTATTTATTAAATAATATCATTTTAAAATAATAATATAATCAAAACAATACCGATTTCAGTTATAACTTCATCTCTCATTTTTTGCTGCATTTCTGTATAATAAGCCATAAATAGTATAATCCATTGAAATGTGTAATGACTTGTGTCACTCGCAGCTAAAAATGTGAAAAAGTGAGGTTTGAATTTTTTTATGGATTTGTAAACTAAAAATCATTAAAAAATTTTCTATAATTTTCATTATCAGATATTGAAAAAAGGGAACAAATTTTAAATTTTTTTTATTAAAATAGGGACACTAATAGAGAAACTTAGTTGTGTATAATTCTTCAATTAATGTTTCGCACTACAAAAAAATTTTGAAGCAATTTTTTTATAAATTTAAGTAGTTTTAATTAAACTCTGTAGTTTATATCATTAATATATATATACTAGCTTTTTAACATGACTTCTGGAGAAAATGGTTTGAAATTCAAATAAAAAATCCACATTTAAACAACGCTACCTCATCCAAACCATACCTTCCCAACCGACCCTTCCCAAAATCTCCCCAACAGACATGTCCCCATATGTCCACAACCGACCCTTCCCAAAATCTACCCAACAGAAATGTCCCCATATGTCCCTAACCGACCCTTCCCAACATCTCACATCACACCCAGACCCAATGGATCCCATCCCAACAAACCTGGATCCCATTCTGACCAACCAGGACCTTATCCCGACCCACATGGACTCAAACCGGAACAACATCCAGGCACTCACCAGATGTAAATACTAATACAGACTCAGGAAATAATTGAGAATTTTCTACCTCATCCCCCATAGGGGGGTTCCGCCTACCACATCAAGTGACCCCTCAAATCAGCATAACATTTTAAGATGAGTGCAATGGTATTGGTACTATCGGTCAAATTTCTAATTTTTTCCACCTCAACCACCCTAATTGCACTCCTTACTTAATACTGAATCCACTGATATATGTGTCGAAGGGGTGGGGTCCGCAGGGGAAAATCCTATAAAGGAATCTACAGACAGACAGACAGACAGACAAACAGATAAATTGTGAGATTTATAAATAGTGATTGGCAATATTTAAAATTCCTACTATTACTAATGTTTAAAAAATATTTAACTTAAATTTATGCAAAAAATTATTTTTATTTGAATATTTCTATTAAATTTTAGAAAAAAGAGTAATAAACAGACAATTTAATTAATTTTATTTTGCTCTCAATCTTTTCTTTCATAATGAAAATCAAATGACAAATTTTCATACCTATAAATAGTGTGGCCAACGTTCCAGTAATATTTGATTCGCTTAAATATTTCTCATACATATTGTTGTCATTTGTATTTAACAATCGAAGTTTTGCCGAATGAATTAAATGAGATATTGATTCAGTGCTATCACTTCGATATGATTTAAAACTGTTTTCATACCAATTTTTTATCAGAATAATTGTCTCATTTTTTACAAAATTTTGATTCGTTTTATTATGAAATAATTTCATTATTGGTATATAAATTCCTACAAATATTTTAAGAACATTTTCTTGGGTTGACTCAAAAAACTTCAAAATTTTATAAATAACTGGTGATCCAAATTCAACGTCTTCTCCAAAAGTTGTATGAATTAATGACCGAACAAATATGCTTTCGATATAATTATTAGGCATAAATGCTTTGTCGCATTCATTTTTAATCATAGTTTCTACAGTTTCGTTGACAATATTATGAATATTTACAGATAAATTATTGCTGAGTAGATATTTCCTAAAAATATGCCAAATGATATAATGATTTTAAAATTAATCACTATATTAATCAAAACTTTAACTGATAATTAATCATTTAAAGTTGTTCTTGGATCGGAAGGTTTCTTATCGGTTTGTTTTCGGTTAAAATTTATCAATCCTAGGTCCGGAATTAAACTTCTTAGCGGAAATCCAGAATGAAACCCGATATTCAATTTTTGGTATGAAATTTAAAGAATTCTATATTAATTTTGTCTTTATTAAAAGTCAATTTAGAATTTTATATGCATCTTAAATATTCAACATTTTATTATTAAAAATGATTAGTAAACTCATAGACAATGATGAGAATAAGCTCAATTAGTCTGAGCTTGAGCTTGAACTAGTAAAGCTTAGCTCAAAAACTGGGAAGCATTGAGATTGAGTTTATCTTTCTAAGCTCAACATTTAAAATAATTGAGCTTGAGCTTACTTAAATCCACTGAGCTTACTTATAAATAAAGTTTCAATATTCGCATTTGAAACAATTTTTAAAATTTAATTTTTATTATATAAGAAATATTTTGAAAGCTTATATGATGATTTTATGTTTCCTATAGAATCGCATTACATTAAAACATGCAAAACTTACTTAAAAACATTATATATAATCCAATATTAATAAATTTTTTTAAAAAATTCTAAACATAAGCTCAACATAAGCTCATTAAGCCGAGCAGTACAAAAATGAGCTTGAGCTTAAAAACTTAAGCTCTCAAGTGTGTGAGCTTTGAGCTTGAACTACAAGCTCA
>JAQGAW010000137.1:0-41484 GCA_034698025.1 Phthiracarus crinitus
AACCCGGCCCGGCCCGAGGATTTGTGTCGGGGGCCCGCGGGGGCCCGACAAATCGGGGGCCCGTTTACTAGTCTAGTATATACATAGCCGATTCAGAGATAACATTATTATTGTAATAAACTATAATTTATAATAAAAAAACTGTTGCACACATGAGAAGCGAATATCTCTCAATTGTTTGTATACGCGATCGCATGATATATGAGATAAAAAACTTATAACATATATATATATCGAGCGATAATAATAAATTTTTTGCTAACAGATTCGCGCATATAAACGAATTAAGGCATGAAATATTAAATATATTTTTGTTGTTTGTTATTTCGCTAATAAGTAAATTGCTTACCAGAGTGAACGACTTATTTACTTATAACACCTTAAATAGTTTAACTTTATTTATTTGTTTAGTTTTTCTGTTTGTTTTTGAATTAGAAGAGAGGGAGTATTGAGTGAATGGTTTTTTGATTTTTTTTCGTAGTTTAGTTGTTGACCTTTTAGTTTTTGGAAAAATAATTGAAAATCAGCTCACAAGTCAATCACGTAGTGATACATAAGAGTTAACGATCAGTGAGAGTGAGAAGCACTTTCAAAGCGTAATTAATTGCACGCATTTGTTTTAATTAATTGCATTTTTTTATGTCCGAACTTAACAGTAAAAATGTTTTATATAAACTCGTGTGTTATGCAAAGAATTTTGATTGAAATCAAGCAATAATTTTAATGATGTCTGAAAGTATTTATTAAATGAAAAACTGAATACGCAGTGATGTTCGCGTCGGATGAGTCAAATCACTGTTTAGCAGTCGAGAGAGCTTTCACCTGAAAAACAGTGAGACGTTTTGTTTTGACGAGATATCAAACATTGTTTATTATTACAGTATACGCGATGGTATATTATCTCAAGCGATCGACATTTTGCTGAGTTTTTTCTGCCTTAGAGTTTATATTACGCTTTCCGTTCGCGGATGTGACCCATAGCACCCTAAAATGCACCCAACAATATCCTGTAAAAATATGAGGGCGACAAGTGAGCAGTTATACGTTACAAAACATGATTTGTTAAATTCAGCTGAAAAGAGATGTGTTTAAATAACACCATATGATGCGCATTATGTGCTTAAGTATTTTTTTAAAGTAAGTCTCTCTCATTAGTGCCATTATGTTACCAACGATTAAAGTCACCTTTTTTCGTGCTTTTGCTTCCAAATAAAAAACAGTGTTGTGATTCACTTATACGATTCATTACATGGCCCGTCAACTCGAAACTTTTAACTATTTTTCTCTTCGTTGCTAATGTTGTGCGAGTTTTTTGAATTTGTCGAAACTTAATTACACCCCTTTTTTGCCTGCATTTGTACTAATTTAAGGCATTACGCATTACGCTAATACTTTACTGTGCGCTGCCATTCGTTTCGTTTTTTTCTGGTTTATCTTTCTCTTATTTTTGGGGTCATTTTCTTGTAAACAATGAGTTTTTTTATTGTATCGTAACGAGTTTATAATTAAATGTTTTCGCGTAAGCATTTCGATATGCGATGGATTCGCTGCGAGTTTAATTGACGCCTCATTAAAATCAAAGTATTATGTATTATGCACTGTCTATGATATATTATGTACATAACAATTACGCACTATTTATCGATCTTAATAACAATACAATTTACAGACATTTAGAACTCAATTATAAATATCATTGTTGTGTTACACACTGGCATTAATTAAGGCAGTCTTTAAAAAATTATTATTATTATCGAAGGTATTTATCGCTTTTAAACGCGAAAATATATGGTGCGAAAATGAGTTTCTCGGTGTATGTGTTTATTGTTCGCTCGAAATGCGTTTATAACTCGCATTCAACGCTAACGCAACAACAATTCCAAATAAATAATCATAAAAAAGAAGTTTTGACTGTTTAGTGGAGTTTTGGCTTTTCTCGCATTGACTCGTCGACTTGTTTTGTTATCCCCTGCCAAACAATGGCACGTTAGCTGAACTGATGACATGACATTGGGAATCATTTGAGTAGAGACTGATGAGATACTTGTTGGAGCTATTATTTCGCTACTTCTGTGGTTTTCAGCATCAATAATAGAGTCAATGCTGTACATAACTCAACACGATTATGGGTGCGATTCGTTTTCGTTTTCGTTTTTAGTTCATACACTGCTTTATTCTCGCGTATGATTCCTATGATGTCCATCAAAAAAATCTATGCATTGTATTCCCGAAGCATTGAATAACAATGAACGAGAGAAAAGCTGAATAATGGCCACAGTATGTAAATATTTGAAACCAAACTGTACCGCAATGTTACGTACGATTTTCTGGCATATGCATCATAAGTCATATACTTTTTTATGAGAGAGAGGACTGAAAGATAGGCGAGTAAGTGAGAGAGAATACACTTTAGTGGTTGAATTGTGAAGAACATACACAAACGAGGAACGCGTTAGTGTTAGTGTTAGTGTATTGCGATTTAGTTGCCCTGTGGGCACTTACCTGATGACAAATAAATTACACCTTAAACTTTTTTAAAGTTCTAACACTAAGAGTACTATAGCAAGTAAATGGTGTGTAAAGTTGTTGTTGGGTTAAGAGAAAAAGAGCGAAAGTGTGTATCCATTACTTTCTCTTCTCAATTTTTTCTCGCTTTGGATCGCATTTATCCATTTTATATCATAGTTTAACTGAAAACTTAACTTCTTGTGGCATTCATTTCGTGCCAAAACTCATTTGAGTTGTGGTCAATATAGCGTGCTATTAATGATTATCCGTTTTTTATATTAAAGAATTTTTATGTGTGTTCAATGTGTTATTATTGATGAGAATTTATGCATTGCTAGCGAATTGATTCAGTATTACAGTTCACTATTATTGAATTGGTAATTGGTTTTCACTTTATGTATTCTCGGTTACTATTTTAATCGCTGCCTGCGATTCATATATTGTTGAAGAAAGAAAGAGCATGCTTATGAAAATAAGGCCATATTAATACACTGAAACACACAGACGTTATCCATCAAAGTTGACAACGATTGCCTTCGGGGTTAAAGCCATTGACATTTTCTGCATTCGATGTGTATATTCAGTATTTATATTATAGCGAACGTATACAGTATGTGGTGTATACAGTATATGGTATGTTGTAATGCTGTATGGCTATGCTGTACTGTACAGTATGTACTACAGTATATGCAACACAAACTGCATGTATTCTTCACATGTGATGGTTTGGTTAACTGGCTTGACATCACATCTGCAACCACTAGTCATCTGACTCTTCAATGTCTCTTAGATACGCATCACTGACTCTTCATTAAGTTCATCGCTAATGTATTCCCATCTCGATTCTCATTCCCATTTGAATTCTGGACATACACTGTAAATGTATCTCAATCTGAATGTGCATGCGATGTGTAACAACACAACAACTTAAGAGTTGTCTGCAACACAACTCGCACTTTATATCTTAGATTGCATTAAGTGATGATATGTCCCGATATACAGTATAATGGCTCGTCATGACTGTCTCTTTTATTATACCTTTTTTTCTTTACTTCCTCACCTGGTTATGGTTAGCACAAACGAGTCTGACACACCCTTATGGGCTAAACATCGACTGATATATAGCCCTCTCTCACTCTCATACTCACTCTCTATTCTCGTTGAAATGGGTGCGGTGTTTCATTTTCAGCAATCTATGCATGTTTACACATCACCTATTTTATAACTAATTTTTCACATTTTTTAAATTATACTTAAATCTAAAGCGACATACGAGCGCTCGCATATGTTTTAATAGCTGCTGGTTATCCTAACAATAAATGATTTTTGATGCCTCCGTCCAAATGATCGAAAAGTTTTCGCTTCTTATTTTTTATCTGTAATCGAGTCATTATGTCAACATTACATTCTTTGTGACCATTTCACCACTAGTCGTACGATAATAATATATAGTTAATTATCATATATCTTATTACCGTTTCGGCGTTTATTTATATAACGATAATTTTGCGCGAAAAATCTATAGTGACAGATGAAACGTTAGGCTAAAGATTGTGTTTTGAGGCGCTTATAACTTATGTTTGAGAATTCCTATGTTATTTTTATCCAACAGAAAAATAAATGCAATATTAATTTTAGTGTGTATGTGAGGATATTTTAAATTTATGCTCATCTGTGTTCGCTTCTCTCTCTCTCTCTCTCTCTCGTCTTCTTTTTTTATTACCAAAACTTGAAACCCCAATGCAAACTCGTTTTTGGTTTATTTTCAAATCAATATATGTATACAGGGATTGAGTGGAAAAAAATTTGAAAAACAAATATAAAAAATAAACGCAAAGATTTTTAAAACAAATAAAAGAAAAACTCTTTTGTTGATATTTTTGCGAAGAAAAATTGTTCATAATAAATATATCAGTAAAATGAACTCTCATTTATTATAATACAGTCAGTATGCGTTCTCGCACTGAATTCAATGCCTCTCTCATTCTGTGTCCTCTTTTTATTTTGTAAACGATATTTTGAATGGTTATATGGTTGTTATTTGGTCGTTGAATTTTTAGTCACTGTTACACTGACTTTCATACACATCTCATACGCCCAGTTAGATAAAGAAGTGCGACAGAGCTCTCATTAATTTTAGTTGAATCTTGACAGCTCTCTTCCTGTACAAGCGTTCGCTCTGTGCTCTGCGTTGCAAATGTTTGAATAGCGAGACGTTCAAACATCTTATACCACTCTTTTCGTTATAAGCAATTACAAACATCTACAGTTTATTATTTCTACGGCCGGTTTAAGGATGTGTGCGTTTTCTCGAGTTCTCTCGACTACTCGCACACAACACAACAACACCACACTCACTCACTCAATCGCACAGCGCTTTCTCACTCACTGCGCGTTCAACAACAACCGATATTTAAGTTTTATCAGCCGTTTTTAATAGTAAGACCAATACACAAACACAGCTACAATTCGCTAATTTGCATAAAATTTGTATTACTTGTAATTACTTGTTATCTGTTAAGTGGAGGAAGTAATTATATCTTCGTTAATATCATTCGTTCATATGTTCATTACATACGAACATATGAACATTGATCGTAAGGTAAAAGTGCAAATAATTTTTCTCTAAACTTTAATATCACTAAATAAAAGTCAAGGGTGAGAAGAGAGTCCAAATACTCCCCCAAAATTGTTCCCCTGTTTTGCTCGTAAAAAACTAGTGGAATGCTGGCTGATTGGATTTCAACTGCCTATGGCTCGAGGCTTTTATTTTTAAGTGTCACGAATGTTAGTTATTTATATTAAAAAGTTCTTTGTATGTCTATAGCAATGAGTCAATGCATAAAATACAGTCATAAATTACAATGGTTATGTGTTTGTGTATGTGTGTGTGCCTTTCTCTTTCGTTTTCTTTCTATCCCCCACTACTACTTCATATTTGCTTATTAGTATTCGAAAATTATAGCAACACACATTTTTTCCGAAGAAAAAATTGAAATAAAAAAATCATAACTTGAATTGGTTTTTAAGAAAAATTTGATAAATAGTAGAAATGGTGTCGCTATGAATCGGTTTAAGTGATTGCTTTAACAACCTGTCTCTTGTTTGGCGCTCCTATGCCAGGCCTGGTTTTCCTATTGAAAGTATGCTCGTTGAACAACAGAGAGAATGTATGGCATGCCATCAAATCCTCCACCCCAGCCGACTAGCAGTTTTTCCACCTAAAGTCTCAAGTCGTTTTCTTGTTCAAAATAGTAGAGGGTTCACAACAATGGGTTTTGTACTTAGAGTCAAACTAAAATTTCATGGTTATAGAAATGCTCATCTATTTTACAATAGTGATGGCAGTGGTAAGTAAAGGTGGGTGTAAGCAATCATGAATTTGCTAAAAACTTGCTATCGTCCCATACTTTTGCCAAAAACGAAGCTCGCATTCGTAACATACACAGCACACACAACACACACAGCACTGCTCGTTCAGTCCCATGCAATCTCCGCTTGTTTAGGCAACATGTTTTCTACTGTTCAAAATACTAATATCGCTTTCAAATCTTCACCATTTTGTTCGCAACATTGCCCTCTCTTGCCTTCATTTCTTTTCACCTCTATTTTTCATCACGAACTGCTTATATGTATTTTATGGTAAACCAAACTTAGCGCAGCATAACATAGCACTGCGCTTCAAAGTGCATTGTAGAGCGTAAGGCAACGCAACAAAATATTTATGGAAGAAAAAAAATAAAAAAAATAGGCGTGAATATAAATAATAGGTTATGCTTCAGTTTATGAAAAACTATTCTTCTCTATTTAACTAGTGATTAATCTAACAAAATGAATCTCTCGGGTTTTTTTTCTTATATATTTTTCTTATTTTTATATTATAATACGAATTTCGTAGACCGTGCAACATAATTAACCATTTGTTAGACTTCCTTATTCACGGCAAAAATTACTTAATTTAACATATAATTGGGAGTCACTTTTTAGTGCGCCTTTTAAAACAGACCATTTTTTGCCAGCGAGTATTATATAATCTCGCATTTTTATCTACACTTTATTTTTTTATATAAACTCCTAATCTTGTCTGATAAAGCGAAAGTGAATTTTCTTTATCTATCCCCTAGTTTTGACCTTCGAAAATATTGATTCTTTCTATATATAAATATACTATACTTTTTTCACACATTTTAAGTCTGAAATTTTTCCTCAAACTAATCATTTATTTTAAGTTAGCCATTAGGGTACATATCATTTTTTCTACTCTCAAATACTACTACTGTTAAAAACTTAGAGATCGTGCATAATGTTTATTTTTTTAAGGTAAAAATAATTGATATTACATAAATTTTTACCTCTTAAATGAACGATTATCTCTTGTTTAATATTTTTATTTAATTTTTTTCTCTCGTTTTAGTTACTAACCATTAAATATTTTTCCCTCGAAAAAATAGTTTATTATTAACATTTTTTATGAATTATAAATTCTGCATTTATTATATTAAGCACTCGTATTATTTATTATTAGAGTATTATCTCTTTTGAAATATTATAAGTATTATTACGCTTTTCAAATTACATAATGACAACGTTTATTAAAAGTAGGTTTTTAATTACTCTAAATTACCCGCAATTTAGTTGTTTGCGAATAATAATAATAATAATAATAGTGATGTCCGTTTGTTGCGCTCGCGTTCTATGATTGAGTGTTGAGTTTTCGAGCACGCATTGTGACCGCAAATTAAATTTTGACAAGTTTTTTTAAAACTTTTTAAATAACTGGTACGTTAATTTAATTTAGTCAGAAGTTAATGCCCACGAGATTAAAATATTTTTTGTTATAAGAAAATAAAACGTGATATAATGTTATAATTGTCACTTTGGAATTTTTAAATTTATATGACAGCTAAAATTATAATTAAATATAGCAAAACGAGGTAAACACGCTGATTTAAAATTTCATAACTAGATTTGTTGAATCGAAGGATTTTATTAGTTTTCTACAGTTTAATTTTATTTAAGGAAAAGTAATTATTATTATTTTTATGAGAGTCGTTGGGTATGAATGAATATATATAATCTAATGTTTTATGATTATTGATTGAATAAAACCGATAAATTGTAAAAATAGATAATTTGTAAATAAAATATAAATACGGGATATACAGTATATAAACATGTAGTAAAGATATACTTTATATATAAGAATTAAGATAAATTACTACGATAATTGTAAATTTACTCAACAACAGACACCAAATATAAAAAGAGCTTTGATTATACGAAAATATATAAACTTAATTTATATAAATGTTATTAACATATTTTAATAATTTATATATTAATTAATTAGTTAAAACAGATTAGTATAAAAAATTTTCTCTAGTATTCGCACGATTTTTGCCTCATTAAAACTTGTCAATACTTTAGAATTTATTTTCTTTGAGGTTTAGTCATAAAAGTTGATGTCTAAGAGTTAAGGTCAGAAAAGATTATCGAGAGATTTAATAGATAATGTCATAATAAATGCGAAGAAATATTTATCATTAACGAAAGCTTCGTAATTATCGAATAAAAAATTGACTAAAAATGGCAAATTAATTTAATTATTGTTACGCAAACATTTCTTAACTCGAGAGTTCTCGGGAATACTGACTTGACTACCACTTTAAAACATAATTTATATGCTATTGTTGTTGTCTAAAGTAAAATAAATCAAAGTTAACGCACTTTTGAGGAAAACAAAACAAAAATTTTTAAAAAAATTTAATGTAAAAATTATGTTAAACTAAGAAACGTTTTGAGAATATTTCTCTAAAAAAATTGAGCACATATGAGGGCAACTAATTTGTAACGCGAATCACAGAAACCATTTCACAATGTCTTCATTCGGAAAAAATACGAAAATAATTATACATCTAATTATAATCTGTTTCACACAATACATTATAAACAACTAGAGAGAGAAAAAAGATAAATAATATGCAATTTATACAGTGGTGTGTTTACATTTGATTGACAAGTTTGGCGGCACTTCTTTGACATAATAAACCCGAAACAACTTTTGGTCTCTCGGGAGGAGTTGCGCATAATGTATAATACAGTAGTAATAGCAGTAGTATTAGGTATTAGTATTCATATATAAAAGTTAGTATTACAATGAGTGTTACGCTGACAACTTATAATAATGGACAGTATCGGCGAAGAGTGCGAATATTTGCTCGTATCGTACTCTATGCGCTTATGATAGGTATTAAAAACGCAAATATAACACTCCTCTTTTTCTCACTTCTGGTTGGCTGCGGAAATAATCGATTGACGTATAAAATTGTTAAGGATTGTTAGGTAGCCTTTCGTTTGAGTTCGGCATAGCGTCCCATAACGCCACACATCGTACGCGTGCACTACTCCTATCTAATTCTGCGCTGCCCTGTCGTCAACTGCGCCATACATACTGTCAATTTCATATTCATATGTTATGTAATAGTATTAATAAGTTGTTTGGTTTTCAAAACAATTATTATTGTTTAGATTTTGTTTTAACGATAATAGAAGTTTTCTTGAATCGATTTATTCTTTAAATGAGTTATGATCTGGTAAAACATTATCGTCAGTTTCCACTCACGTTTCCACTCATTCTTTATGCTCTATAATTCAATATAACACACTTTCCTTTCCCTCGTCAGACATATGTACACGAAAGACGTCGCATTAAAGCAAAAACATTGACAAACCATTAGTGGCAAAAGCATTCTGAATCTTAACGAGAGTGAGAGGAGAGCCAGAGAGAGATTTTCTAAATGCAAGCAATGGTAGTATTAGTGTTCACAAATTGCTTTTAGTGGGCTTACAATTCATAAATAATTCACCGCAACAAATATGATGTTTTCAAAGTTTACGCAATAATTGTTCACATGTGTTGACTTATGTATGGACAGTGTGTGCGATCCTAGTCTTGATATCTAATTCATGCCATCGTTAGAACAAAATTGAATAAATAGTTTATTACGAGTATTAATATTTTCATAACTCACGGCTCAGTCAAATGATTTTGCTTCACATTCTTTACGTTCCTTCGCTTCCCTTGATATACTGTAACTGTATTCTACCTCTTTTTAGTTATTAATTGTAAACTATCATTCATGTAATGCACAAATTTTAGTTTACAGTCACTGCACTTTTAATGCACAAATTTTAAGGCGAAGATTTTCCAATGTATTGCTTTGCATTTTTAATTTAAACTTTTAACTTTTGCTTTGCCTTTGATTAAAGGGTAAAAATCCGAAAGAATGAGTGGTATGAGAAGTAGTGTAACTCTCACTCGATTGCTTCATTAAAACTTGCCGAGACTTTTAACAAAAGTATCATATTGTTAGCCCTACTATTCTAGTTTTCTAACACAGCTTCCGCTCACTGATTCTAATTGATTACCTCTCTGTTCATACTCTTCATTCGCTCTCTGCCATCAGCTTTAGATTATATAATAAAGTTGGAACTTCTGCGATGCATATATTACGCACACAAAGTTGTTTTGTGTACATTTATGTAATTTACTTCTACTAGTTTTGAGTATGAAGTCTTGTTTTCAATGCGTTATTTCTAATTTCCATTCGCTTCCCAAGTATTCCATACGGCATACGGGTATTTGTTGCTGAAATGCTACCAATCTATCAAAACATATATATTTTCCTTTTCTCTTCTTTTTTTAGATTTTATTCATTTGATAGATTGCTTTTAAATTCAACTTTTTTATTTTGCAAAATACTTTTTAATGCTCTGAACTCATCATAGCCTGAAAAGATACTTTCCAGCAATTCTTTACTGATTATATCATCTTAAAAGCTTATATTTCAAAAAGAGGAGAGAAAGAGAGAAGTAAAGTGTTTTTATCTTTGAAATAATTTAGAGAAAAATCAAAGAAGATATTGCTTTGAGCGAAATTAATCGAAAATAAAAATATATAGCTGTGTGTATCCAAACGTGTATCCAATAGTAATGCTGTGAGCTATTAGTATAGATAGCTATACAGTACAGTATAATAATAATAATGAATATATTTCGAGCGCAAAACATAATATCAAAAGATTAAGAATTGATGGTTTTTTTCTCTATTAATTAATTAGAAATTTAAAATATCCCGAGAAATTAATAATTAATGAAACAAAGTTTTAATACTATTTTTGAAGGTATAATCGCATTTGTTTTACGCATCATAGGAGCGCTCGAAAGAGAAAAAAACAAAAATAAATGTAAAAATTGATTGAAACAGATAAGACAACGCAACACAACACACGCATATTAATGAGCGAATGTTTATTCAATTAATATTTAAAATGTTAGTTAAAGCCTATTATGTCTATGCGCTCTTATATATGCATGAGTAACTCTTTAGTAGCGAAAAGAGTGATGTGTGTCTCTATGTGTGTGTGCACTGTGTTATTATTTTTTGATCTGCAAAATATCTCGCATACTTTTCATTATACGAGTTCTCTCTTCTTTTTTTACTATTTTAAATCAGATACAATACCTTCATAAATGTTTCAGTGGAAACTTTTGATGCGAAATATAGTGCTCCTTACAGTAAATTAAATTTTTTATTCTTTCCCTTTCTCTCTCGTTGGCTGTTGTTGTGTTGAATTGGAAGGAAGATCTCACGAATTCAATATTGAATGACTTATTTAGCACCTGGCAAATGGATCTATTATGCCATACATGTATAAAAGTTATATACAGTACTTTCTTTCTATTCTATAGTAGTTTGTGGAAAAAATAGAGAGAGCTTTTATCTACTAAGGGTTAAAAAGTGAGGTGGGTTTTCGTGTCGTATTTAATAGAAAAAATAGGGATTGAGAGTAGAATGAGCCCCATCTGCGCCTTAGATTAACGCTTGTTTCTATAAAGTAATGCTTATATGAGTGTAACAGCACGTCTCCCATGCCTCCCATAAAAGCATTTAAGGCTAAAACTTTTTTAGCTCAAATTAGTGAATGGACCAAATTCGAAAGAAGGGGATTCGACCAGATTTGGACAGAGAGTAGAGAGTTGGACAATTGGCTTGTGTTAAAAATGCGTGCTCTTCAATGTGTCAACTGATCCGTAGTGATGCGACCTATACTCTTACATTTAGATTGTGTAATGAACCAAAATGCTAGAGGGCTTACGCTAATACATGTTGCGTTGCCCAACAAATTACCAAAAAGTACATATTAGTTTGCATTTTTATTTGTTGTGTTGTCATGTTATTTCAAATGCGAGCAGAGAGAGAGAGAGAGAGATGAACGAAAATAATCATTTCATTGCGTTCTACAGTACAGTATAACTTACGGTACAATATATACATGTACAGTATATTTGTATCCGAAGGAAAGGTTGAACAAACTTTTCCAGTATTGGTTTTTGCGTTTTTGCTTACATTTTACATTAGCAGCGCTTATATAATGCGTTAGCAATTTGTTTTACATCTGTTCATCATCAAAATTGAACGCATCTATGAATATATTACACTGAAATACTTGATTGAACACACTCTGTCACTTAAATTGATAGTCTTAACCGCTTCACAATTCGTTACATGTTTACATCTTAATACATTTATTTACGAGAGTATTCACCATTATTTCGTGTGTAATACGTGTGTACGACTAACGACTGCCGCATATCTATCACACTTTTTTTAAGTTATGTGTAATTTGATTCAACTCCCAATTGATAGCCGTATCATAATTTTTGTTGATTGTATTCAAAATTGCGATGTAATGCAACAGTTTGTATACAGATTATTAATATGTATAAATATGTATTCAAAAAAAATAAATCCAATTTTTCTACAGTTTATTCCCCGTATAAGTAACGCATTAAATAGTAAATGCATTTACGGAGCCATAAATTCTAAAAAAATTCTGACAAAGCAAATATAACAGTTATCAGTAGTATTAGCAGTGTTGGTAGTTTGTAGTACTTAATAACATTTAGGAGTTTCTGATTGCAATCCATAGAATTATTGAGAGCTTTTCTGGTTTTATCTAAAGCTTTAGTTGAGGGGAACTGACTGGTGAGTGCAGTGCATCCAATAATGTTGGGGTAATGCAACCATTATTTCATTGCATCTTCCATTTACTTGCTCTCTGAACACTAGATATAAGATATTGAGTGATACGCCTGTTGCCTAATATTGCATGAATTGTGAGCACATTTTGTTCACATTTTGCCACTCACTTAATTAGCATTGCTCTGCTACACTAACATACACATCATACACATCTTTTGTATTATTAGACACTTTTATTGGGGAAGTAAGACTGGGATTTGGGAATTAGATATGAGAACCGCATACGAATGCGATTCCAGAATATGTGGTCAATGATAGAGTTGAAAATTGAGGTGCGATAACACCGGCGAACATCAAACGAGTGTTGTCTATACAGTTGTAACCCATAATAAGAGGCACAAATAACATTTTCATTCTAAACATCTCTCTCTTCCTCTACTTTTACTTTCGTCTGCCACACATCGAATTTTTGCCATTACTCTTTTTTTCCATGAAAAATCGTAATGTGATATTCGATACTCTAAAAGAGATTGATATGTGCTGTGCAACTCTTATATAACCGTTATATCTTTAAATTGAGTTTCGCACTCTCTCGAGACTGATCCAAATCATGACCCTATTATAGCTTAGATATTATTTATTAGTTGCGTAAAGCGAAAACTGCTGTGCATTTTTAAAAATTAAATTGCTATGAAGTATTATAATTTGCATATAGAGTTACTCTTCTTCTCTTAACTTTAACTTTATTTATGCTTTTAAATATTTTTTGACATTTCAAGGCATTATTTTCTTTATATTTATCCAAATAAATTTCGAAGCGATGAAACTTTAATGCAGATAAAAGTGGTATTTTTTTACTTTCTTGGCTTATATAATAAAAAATAATAAAAATTTGTTTTTTATTACTCATAATATTTTTGTATTTGGATGGCATTTTTACTTTATAATTTTAACTATGCATAATAAAAAATTATCTTAAAAGGCAAAAGATTTCTAGTGTCGTATCGCTATTTATATTAAGAAAAATGATGGCAATTAGAGATGTAAACTTGTCTTTAATTGAACTCAATCTTGTTTTATCCACACTATAGATATTAATATTACGAGACAAATACCGAAATTAATATATAGATAGTAACGAAATTTTCGGAACAAATTTATGATTGCAGTTTTAAACTGTTTTTGATAAACACACTAATCTACTAATCTATTAAATTGATGCATAAAATTCTACACTACATTAGAAGAGTTAGATTTATGCGTTCAGATTGGTTATGGTTCTAATCTATTAATTACTTGCTATTAAATAATTTAAGTGCAATAAATTAACGTACGCACTGACAAAATTGAAATTAATTAAGACATTTCAGAAGTAAAAAAATTTTTTTATTTTAAAATAAATATTGAAATAACAATTTGATTTATGAATATTACTACTAAAATGCTATTACAGGTAAGTTCGTGTAAAACCGGAAATAGCGTAATGAAGGCACGTGTACTGTGTTTTTGAATATGTCCGTTATGTTAACAGCATTCGCTATCAGTGTTATTTACATACGGTAAAGCATAGCATTGTTTTCGGTAACATTTACAATGGACAACATGTCCAGTGTTGTGCTATATGTAATGTTAGATGTGGGTAACAATCACCGCGGGTTTCTCCTGTAATATAAAGTCTAATATTCTAATATTGTTTTAGGCTAATAAAAATGTTTTGGTGGGCGGACCTCATCCCGGCTCGCCGTTATCGTTCGTTATGCCAAACATCGATGGATTTCCTCAGCCACCGCCAGCGCACATGGGAATACCTCCTGTCCATATCGACCCAAAGACAGGTACGATTACTGGATGGATGGAAGAATACATAAGTAAATATTCTTCGTTATTGCAAACTTAGTTCTAAAAAATATTCAGTTTAAAAACTCACCAATTTATGTATTTATTACTAATCATTGATTAGTAATGCCAACAAACTTCGGGATTACGCACCAAAATATTTCGAGCAATCAATGCATCTGCGAATTAAAAAGTATTTTTACTAATTATTAACTAATTCGTAAATAAAATTTACCCGATTTCCTGGTAAATTCTATGTCTTAAATTTTATTTTCCTGAACAGCTTATTTGTAGTAAAAAGTTGGTCTGAAATTTTATCTTATGTTTACCAATTTGTCTCAATTCATTATTTTGTATCCATTAATGCTTAGGCCTTACGAGTTAAGAAAATGACTTTAGACTTATACTTAGTATAGTCGAAGGTATTCATATGAAAGATAAATCTTGGAAATGTTGTGATGTTTTTATCTGTTGAAAGTTAAAATATACTGTATATGGTTTAAGTGGACGAAAAGGTTTCTTAAAAGTAATGTTAAATAATTAATATGGACTAACCCTATATAGAAAATGTTTTATTTTTGTTCTTCATTTTAATCTGTGGGCTTATAGTGAGTAAAATACGGTTACGTAAAAAATTGGTGAGAAAGATAAGTTTTTTCCTGATCCGTAATCTTAAGTAATAAAAGACTACAAAAATAAGTTTTACATTTAATTTTTACGTTTATCAGTATTAAAAGATAAAAGTAAAGCAAATAATTGTTTATGTGGAAAAAATGTAATCGCGTTTTATTGCTATAGATTTTGTTGCGTGAATCAGTATTTCCGAAAATTTATTTGATTACAATTAAATTACTCATCATAAACAGTAGGCATAAGCAAAGATAAAAAATGTAGAACAATACATAAAAACAAAGCTATTAATAAATATATAAATTTTTAAGAATATTTTAATTTATATATCAAGCATTTACCAAATTAGTTGTTTAAATAAATAGTCAAACATTTATTTGTATGCGAATATGTTCGGCAAATCGCAATTTCACACAAATAACAATACAATTTTTAGGAATCGGTATACTCTACTAGTGATTCAAAACTTTCAAGTTCTAAAACTATTTTACTTTTTCTTCTGAAAAATTTTCACGTGCTTTCGCTTTTGCTTATCAATTTTGCATTTCTTTTTCATAAATTTTTAATTTTGCTTTTTGAATATCACTACTTATACTGTTTACTTCGTAGCCTTTAAAGTAGTGTGCAATGTATGGATGTGTCACAACTGCTGCTACCTTTCGTGCAATACATCGATGCTGTGCACGCAAATATCATCCATTATTACTCTATGTTATCCAAACATGAATCCCCGCATTATCTTTCCGTTATTATAAAATTTCTTTATGGATTAACAAAACTGAGATAATGTTATGCGTTTATAATGCTTTTAATAGAATTACTAGCAGGTTATCAATCATTTTAAGTTATTATTGCAAATTTATTTTCGAGACAACTAATGGATAACACGTTTAACTGACACTTTACTGTTTGTAGGTATACCTCGACCGCCGATGTATCCGTTAGCAGGTCATGGCCAGTATTCGCATCCAGTATTTCCTGATTTTGCGCAACAACTCAATACTAATTTATGGTATAAATACTAATTAAAACACTGAAATATTGAAATAAACAAATTACTGTTAGGCATACGCCAGCGATGTATTCGAGCGCATTTCGTGGTCCATTTCCGAGCTTACCATCCGTTCCGACGTCTAGCTTTGCCGCATTTCCGCGGCCAACGCTGATTCCACCACATCCTCCTCTTCCAGGACATCCTGGGTTAACACATCCCGCGCTGTTGGCTGCGAGCGCCGGATCCAAGCATCAAGACTTCGCTGCAGCAGTGGCTGCCGCTTCTGCTGGGATCAGCAATCATTCTCATTCGTGCGGCTCTGACGCCAATCACATCAATAATAGCAATTCGAGGCATCATTTGCCACCATATTCTCACTCGTCATCTCATAATGTGGATCAAAAGCCATCTCTTAGTCGTATTAGTAACGGCAGCTCAACGACGGGTACCAGTTCTGGGTCTGGTTCTGGTTCTGGTAGCGCTGGAGGAGTGTGTAGTCCTCCAAACTCGACCAATAGTGCCAATCATTCGATAGCATCTCCGGGAACGCCTGACAGTTTCAATGGCAAACTAAGTAAACAACAAATCAAAGATAAATCGCACGTAAAGAAGCCCTTAAACGCGTTTATGCTGTATATGAAAGAGCAAAGATCTAAAGTAGTCGCTGAATGTACATTAAAAGAGAGTGCAGCTATTAATCAAATATTGGGCAGACGGGTAATTAACTAGCAATTTGTTTAATACATACTTACAGTATTCGCTAATGATTTTGATTTATTTGCTTTTGCCAACAGTGGCACGGATTATCACGCGATGAACAAGCAAAGTATTATGATTTGGCCAGAAAGGAAAGGTATGTCTGGTGTGTAATTTTTAGCTCACTCTCATTTCGTTTTATTCATTAAATGTTTATTATCTTTTTATTAACCATTTTTTACTGCGGCTTAGAATATTTATATATATATATATATATTACATATTAGCGATTTCTTTTCCTAAGTTTTGTCTTCCGTATGTCACACCTATCCATCTCAATGTTCTGACATTAGCTTGCGATTCTTAAATGGGATATAATGTGCATTAAATTGAAATTTTCTCAATAAAAAATCCTTTTAGTCGTACGCCTTTATTTATGTTTACTCTAGTTTTTATTTTAGATTTTATCTTTGAGTTAATTTATTAATTTGTATCCTATTGAGTCGCGTATTATGTGAAACATTTATCGATAGCCCAGAGATTTTTTTGTACAAAACTTAAACCTTTTTGAAATAATTATTTAACTAAATTCTCGGTGTATTTTAAAATTTTTGACAAAAAAAATCGCTTTAAATCACTGGTTTTAGTCTCTCTTTGTTGGATAAACGCGAAAAGATTCATTGACCCATTAGTTATTTTTATTTTATATGTTTTTTATTTTATTTTATTAATCTAATAGGATTAACTTTTTATTATCTTAAAGGACATCATTACTGATACTTATTTAGACTTGTTTTTTAATACACTTAAAGTCGCAAACGTTAGCTTTTATTACTTTATCTAAAGTTATACGAATCAAAAAACAAAATTAATTGGTATTATTATTAATGTTATATTGTAATAACTTTTCCTGAAATGACAGGCAGTTGCATATGCAACTCTATCCTGGTTGGACAGCACGTGATAATTACGCGGCCAACGCAAAGAAAAAGAAGAAAAAGCGTGATAAAAATAGTGATGGAGGTATGTGTTTGTGTTTGCGTATTCATCGAGCTTTAAAATAATAATTGTTTGCGCTTTTATACGAACACACGAAACCGCTAACCGCTAACTCATTTATCTCAATAATATAGAAGGTGGCGCTTTGAAGAAATGCAGAGCGAGATTCGGTTTAGATCAACAAAGTAATTGGTGTAAACCTTGCAGGTAATTATATTTTTATTAATAGATTATTAAATAAAACGAGCCTTGATTTGATTAATTATAAACAATTATTTATTCCCACTTATATATAAAAAAGGAGAAAAAAGAAGTGCATTCGATACTTAGACGGAGGCGATACGGCTGGCGAGAGTGAGGACAACATTGGAAGTGTGGGAAGCATGGAAGCGCCCACACCTGATTCGAAGAGTGCTAACGAGAGTGATCATGACAATTTAAACCTCTCGTCAGCCGAGTTAAGTCTCTCCAGTCCTCCAGTTCCTACTAGTGATTATATCTTACCTCATAACAATCACCATCTGATTCATCAAATACACAATGATATTAATTCTCGCGTTCAAATAAGCTCTCCATCACCGCTGGCAACGCCGCAATCGTGTCCACCGCGAAACAGTCCCTTTAGCATCGAACAGCTGGCGAGACCGCACTGTCCGCAAGTTAGGCCTTCCTCTATAGCGTCTATTAGTAGATCGAAAACACCGAATTTAGTGACCACATCCGCGTCCAATGATTCATCTATAGACGCATTATCGGTGTCACAACTTCCTACGCCACCATCATCTGACTCATCCACCACATCAGCTCCTCCTGCCATGCTATCAGTCGCGTGATCGCAACCACCAAAATGTGTTATCCGCTATTAAAACATTTTATAAATATATAAATAATTATATATAATATTTAAAATTCATTATAATTAAATCATCGAAAAGTTTAATTATAATTTTAACGAACGTTTTCAACACAACACACAAATTCGAGCTTTGATTTTAAAGACATTTTTTTAACGAAAATGATTTCTGATGGCGTTATTTCTCATTTTTTAGCATTAATTTTAATTCGTTTTAATATTATTATTAATTATTATTATCACCGGTTTATTTCACTTAATCTAGAGAACAATGGAGAAGAAGAAATTATTATACGGTGGATAGATATCTATTCATTTTTTTGAAATTGAAGATTTAGTTTAAAAATCTTTAAAATTGTGTTAATGATCTCTGAAATAATGTTTATCGACAAATAAACACCACAACGCATGAAATAATAATAATTTAAGAGGCAATATTGACTATGAATTTGTTTAAATATATTGTGAAAGATTTTGGTTTTAAAAATATATTATCGAGAGCGCGATCAAAACAAAAAACAATTTAATATAAAATATTATTATTTTATTTTAATTAATTAGTTAATAATTACGAATCGAAAAGAGAAAAAGAAAATTGAATTATAATATTTTTCGCACAAATCCTGACGCAAACGGCAATATCAATATCTTATACCAATTTTTTTAAAAATTAAATATTATGTCAAAAATCTTTTGGACAATTTAATAGTTTATTTCGCTGTGAATAAGTTGTTCTTTACTTTTTTTCACTACTCTTTTTGTTTTATTATTATTATTTTTTGGTTGTTTTATTATTTTTTGACTTAATTATCAAAAGAAATAAAGAAGTGCTAATGTATTATTTGATTTCGCATATTCGAACGAATCGATAGGAAGTTTTTTTGTAATTTATATGTTTTTATTTGAAAAAAGTGACAAATATATTATTATGTGTATATTATGTTAATTATTATTATTATTTTTGATTTAATTATGTATTTATCGATTTCAACTCGAATATGTTAAATATAATGATTTAGAAAACTGTAAACATATATCAAACGAAAAAAGATTGTTTTATAAATGACTTCCAAAACAACAGCAAAAACTTTTGAATCTTTTTTTGGTTACAGATAATGATATTACTTAAAAAAATTTTAACTTTTGTAATCCGTTTATAACCTGTGATGATATGAATATATTGTAATTTTTTGCTTAATTGTAATTCAATATATTATTGTGTGCCTTCAGATTATTGAATAAATAAAACCTCTATAATGTACAGAATTATATAAAAATTTAAATAAACGTAATGGGAATATAATCCAGTTTTAAAATAATTCGCGTTTTGATTTGATTTTTATTTTTCAAAAAAAATGTTTTGATGAGAACATACTAGAGATTCAGTTTACTACAAATCATTTATTCGATCAAATTAATTAGTTATGATTATAATAATGTGCTTATTTTTTAAGTTCACGCTTTAGGTTATCTAACTATTCTGCTGACACCCTATCAAATTCAACGCTATTTTTTAATAAATACAGGTTTTGACAGTCGGACGGACAGCAGCCGAAAACACAAACATTTTACATAAATATTTTCAATTGTTTTATTATTTAATTATGCGACTAAAATAAATAATGATTTTTCTAAATAACTGTTTATCACACGTAAAAATAGATATAATCACAATTTTTAATTAATAATTTAATTTTAGACTAGATTATACAGAAACTTAATTTAACGTAACCAATGAGTGAACAGAAAACAGGTTACTTTTGTGTCAGTTCTCACTTTGAACGAACAGAAATTTATTTTCGGTTATTTTTTTATTAATTTAAAATGATGTGTCAAACTAAGTATGACTAGAACTTGGTTTCTCAGTTTTTGGAGGGAGAAAGCCTTTCCACAATTTGTTGACTTCGTCTGGGAGATGATGATGCCATGACTTAAGGTAATATCGGGTGTATTTTCGTAACTGACGAAACTTGCAAAACATCGCCGAATTGTTAGCGTCGCTCACTTGTTTTGTCTGCAATTAATCAATTAAATTCGTTAATAATTCGTGTTTAGTATCGATTTGTGACTCAATTATATATTAATAATCGCATTAATATTTGTTCATATTTTAACTATGTTTGAAAGATATGATTCGCCGAAACGATAAAATTATTCGTACGTTTATTAAAAGAATTTACAGTCCATAACAATTAATTTAGTCGTAAAGTTTTATATGTGTAATATTACTAATTATTCTATTAAACTCTGATATGATTTTAATATGTCAAAGAAACCTTTTTGCGCGTCTTTTTCCAACCAATAAAAAGTTTAATGACCGCAATAAACAAATTTTATGAAAATTGAGCTAAAATATGGTTCCGGCATAATTAAAATTTTAGTCTAAAAATTGTAATCGTTTAAGAGATCTGGACATATCTCTATAAAATGTTGACGCGCCATAAAGATAGATTTAATGATAAATCTTACGGCAGTCTAATTGCTTTCGCACTAAAACAATGACAATTATAACTTATTAAAACAACATTAAATGGTATTTGTAATGATCAGTATCGAAAGGGTTGAAAAATATAGTTAAAAAGCAGTTTTATATGTTGTTCACGTACACAATACAGTAGAATTCAAAAGATTCATTATCAATATATCAAAGCTATGAATCATTATTATTATTATTAAAATATCGTTAAGCAGTCGTAAAATTAGATAAGTCTGGAAGTATTTATCACCGGTAATAGCAATTTTAAGCGACAATTTTCTATTGTTAGCTAATGAAAAATAATACCTACGAACATAATTATTCAAAAAATTATTAATTAATAACAATTAGTTTGCTAAAGTGAGCATAATGTGTATGTATTAGTGCATGCAGTGTTTGCATAATTATAATGTCTAGATATTTCTCTTTAGCAAAGAAATGTCAACTTTTAAACAGCTCTTTAAAACTAAATATGGTATATTAAAGAAATACACTGTCCGTATAAATGTCTGGAAATGTTTGAAATGTCACGCTGTCTGTGTGTGTTGTGTGCGTTTGTGTGTTGGTTTACCTCTAAAAACCAGTTTTCACAAATATTATTCAAATTGAATTAAATCTATATTAAAAATTTGCATTTTTATACAATGTATGTAAAACAGAATGCAAATATGGTTAACACAAAACACTTTGATGTTAATATTTTGTTAACATTGTCCAAAAAAAATTACAGGAATGCATGAAATGAATAAGTTTTGTGTTGGTTTTCAGAATTATTCTGTTTTTTCTTATCCTAGTTTTTTTCAATAGAAAAATTCAATGGAATTCTCAGTCTAAAGTTTAGACTCTAAACCGTAAAATGAATCATTTGAAAACATGTTTAAGAGTACTTTATGCCACAAGCACTACATTATCAAACAAAATAAAGTAATAATTCTTTTTTTAAAAAGTAAATCATTCATGTAAAAATTAACCCTCTCTTAAGGCTTCAAGGTTTTGAGAAAATTTAATTATCTGTGATAATTGATTAAAGTATATTATAAACAAATAAATTAAATCCATTTCGAGTCAATAGTATGAAATATACTCGAGCTTTCGTTGATTTAGAAATAAATTAGTTTAATATTTAAAAATAATTTTAGCAGAAATACCAATTTATATATACAGTATAATCAAGTTTATGAGTAGTATAAAAGTAGAGAAATTTGAAGTTACGTTAAGTTACGTACAGCTGCACTCAATGGGAAAGCACAGGACTGCTCAATAAGCTTAAGTACAGGACTGCTCATATCACTAGTTATACCATAATTAAATTATGCAAATAAAACAAATATTATCAACATTAAGGAAAAAAATGTTTATTTTCAATTTGAAAGCGGAAACTATTAATTATTATTAAATAAACACCTCAATTAAGTTTTTTCGTGGTAAAAATTCTATTATCGAAACTGATTCTGGAGTTATTTTGATAAAATTTGTCATTTGTACCCAAATTTGTCAAAGTATTTCTTATCAATAATTTTCATTATCGTTAAATTGAATATTCTTTCGAAATACGTTAAATTTTGCTTAAGTTTATAAATACAATTTAAAGTTTGATATTTGAATAAAATGTTGGAATAAAACCCTAAAGCTTCGACTATCACATCAAATTCGAAATTAAATACAAAACTGGTTTGCCTTTAATCACTGGGTTTCTCCAAATTCTATTTCAAAACCAGTTTTTTTTCAACACCTAATGTAAGCTCAAAAATCATGTTAAGACCATTGAATTCTCGGACAAATTAAAAATATTGAATTCAAATTATCGCGTTTCCGAAAGTTTGTAAAAATAACAAATTCTTATAATTTGTTCATATTTTATATTTAATAATATACGTATTAAGTTTAATAATACGTAATATCCTAATTATAATATGAAAGATCACTTACTTTAACTAAAAATCCATTTTGTTTAAAAGTTTCTTCTAACTGTTTCTTAATCAGACTTCTTTGCGTTTGTCGATACTTTTGTTGTTTCGAAGGAACGTATGAATTAACCTTAAATTGTTGCTGAGGTGGAGCTATGGATGATGATTGTTGTACTTCTGGCGACAAACTTAATTGATCACTAATTGAAGCATTGTTGGCACTTTTCGAACACTTAATTGAGGCAATAATCGCATTCGCTTCGGCCGCTGATTGGTTAACTGATTTAATCAAGTGCTGCACTGATTCGTTTGGAGTGTCAGACATTGAATACTGAGTATTGTCCACATAGTTATGATGAGTATCGTCCGTTTCATAATTTTCGTAATAATAGCAATTCGGTATTTTGTCGACATTACTCATAATTACTCTTTTGCACGATAAGTCTAGTGGTTGGTCTTCATCCATATTTTCGTAAGTTGTGGCTGTGTTTGCGCTCGAACTTGTTTGCTGTTCGTGTCTTAAAACTCGCCGAACGTGAAGCGGTTTCCGTTTGTTAAGTCTTGGCGGACATAAACTATCGATTTGATCAATTTTAATACTATTTGGCGCTAACAGCGCCTCTAATATGGACTGTTGTTGCGTTGAGCTGCAGATTGGATCACACTTTTCCTCAACAGTTATCGCTTCGTCTGTAATATCGGTGGTAGCGCTCACTACAGGCCTCTTCCAATGGGAAACAGTGATCTTTTTGGTGCCATGTTGTTCCTCCAGACACGCTCTCTTGTCTTCGTTTACAATGAAGTTATGAAATTTGAATCCATTATTCTGCGATCGATTGTATCCTTTTCGATGAGATTTTGTCGAGTTTGTTGACACTGTTGGAGAATTGTTTCGGTTTCGATGCAATAATTTTTGTCGAAGTATTATCGAAGACTGGTGTGGTTTTTGGCTTTTATTTTGTGCCAGTAATTGATTATTCGTTTGAGTATCCACTACTGGCGATAGAAGTTTAGTACTCTGTGGCGAAAGAATTCCAAACAGATTACGATCATTGCCTAAACTGTAAACTTGTTGCGAATAAGACGAACATTTATTGCTACTATGGCTTAATGCTTGGTTTAAAACAATGGGATTGTGATGTGATGTGACCGTCATTTGTTTCAATTTTGGCTTTAGTTTCGCGTTCATTCCATATATAGGCAATTATGATAGAAAAAAACGAGAATCAAGTTCTTTTTTGTATCGCCCACACGAGTAATGATTTTATTAGTTAATCAAAAACTAAGACTTAAGTAGAAAACTAGTTATAAGTCTTAAACTTTCGTACACATATTTATTGCTATTATTGAGTCTGTTTCTCTCAAACACATACACACACACATACATACACATTCACTCTCTCTCTCCCGCGTATTGACATAAAGAGTAACTTTTTAAGACTATTTTGTGAGTACACTAAACCTCAAATATAGCCTGCATTTACGTATTCTAAATTTGTAATTTAATGCTGTCTCCGAACCAAATTTGGTAAAATTATATTTGGTGACAGAGCATCTTCTCGCTTCTGAGACTCAAGATCTGCGCTCATGTGCTCTCTCTATCGCATACACACACACACATGCAACACATCCTCTCTTTCTCCTTATTAGGAGTCCATTTGGCACCGCATAACACGAACGTGTCCTTCAGATCCTTTCTGCTGATCTAATTTTAGCATAAATTAGCATTGTTTTGCTCTCTTCCGCTTCGTTTTATGACACCAGTTATGCACACATATTTCGATAATTATTGCCTATTCATAACCAACAACTGTTATAAAACCATTATCTATTTCCTATTTAGCTTTCATTTATTGCCTCAAATCAATTAACTAAATTAAAACAATTAAATACAGTATTACGCTATTCGTGTGCTTAACTTCTATTAGACATTGAATTATGTAAATACTTATACGAGTTGTTATGAAAGATTGGTATTTAAAGTAAATCCTCTGCTGATATGCTCGTATTTAAAAGCTATTTTTAAAGTGTTTTTTAAATTTATTTTATCGCCAAACGATCAGAATTTAAAATTTGTAAGAAAACCCTGATTTCGCTCGACTGATACTTTGTTTTAATACTGCAAATGAATTTGCTTTGAACGCACAGATTAAGTTTTATAAACAAATAAATCAAATAAAAAATGATTTTAAAAGAAAAAGAAAACAAATATATATACAATTTAAACATAAATTACAGATAAATCTTAAGTGACTTTTAATATAAAATTTAATCTGAAAAATTGCAAACATTTTTCGGATAGATTTTCAAAACAGTGTCGATTTAAATGAATAATTTTTGAATGAACATTGAAAATAGTTATTAGACAGCAATTAGTTTCGAGCGATTAACTGAAACCAACGCTATAACCATTACGTAATGGCACAGACATTAGCCATACATTCAATTATTGAAACTAACAAATCAAATAAGTTTTCCCAATCGTTTATTCAATTGGTTTGTTTTGATTTATGTGTGCTTTTAAATTAGTTTTCCGATCTTTAATGACCAATTAATTTAAACTATGACAACAATTACCGAAAATATCTCGATGTTCTTAAAAATTTATGAATTATTAGATAATAATAGATAATAGCTTTGCTGAAGAAATCAATTCAATTTTATAAGATTGATCGTTGAATAATAAGTGGTAAATGTGATCGCAATTACAGATTATGGACAGAAGAACGCGATTAATACGACGAGTACGTCATAAGCGAATAACGCTTCGGAAGTCTCTTCGGGAACAGCTGTTATCGCGACTGACACGGCTTCCAACGTCGTGTCTGTTTCCGTGTGACCGCTATTACTTCAGTCCATCACAAGTTTCGGTGATCTCTCCTTTACCGCCGTTTATATTCAAAACGAAATATGTTTACGTTGGACTAAATAAACGTAAACAACGAAAACATTCAAATGACAAACAAAGCGATAGACTGTTAAATTTGAATGCCAATAGAGATCGACAGACGCTGTCTCACACACACCACAAATACCACACAAATCCGCAAAGCGATAAATGTACGAAAACACCTGATATATCGTCACACGTGTCAAATGGCGCGAAATCGCGTGAACGCGATAGTGTTAGCGTTAGTGTTAATGTTAATGAAGATGCGTTGAACTTGAATGCCATTCAAACAAATCAATCAAAAAGTTTAGGTCAAACGCAAAACAATCAATTATTATCTAATAATAGTCGTTCGAGTGATCAAAACCGTCAAACAGATTATTTATCAAAGATTTCAACGAAAAATCTTAGCGCTGTATGCGATAATAGCAAGAATAGAGTAATTGTGACGGAATGGAGTGATACTTATCCGACAACAATAACCACAACAACAAACACATCGACAATAACGCCAAAACAAAGATCGAAGCAAAAACACGTGACATCAACACCATTAGCACGCAATGTTAGATTGCGGTCAGACATATATTCACCCGAATTCAGTGCTATAACAATTGATGCGCGATTTGGACAAACATTTCGAAGTATCGCTGTTCAGGTGAATCAATACTTGATGGATCAAACCACTCAAACCATTGAGACTACTGAACAGTGCACACAAACCGAGAAAGTGGTGCACACTCGCGATCAGTGCACTCAAACTGATCCAACCGTTCAAACCGATAGACGTATGGGTGATATTGATTCCGATCCAGAATCGCCTTTTCCTTCCCATTTATCGAATCCATTGTTTAGATAATCATTTATTTTAATTAAAATAAGTTTTTTGTAATTTTTTTAAATTATATTTTATAATGTAATATAAAATCATTTAATTTTTGACTCTTAATTAAACATTTACGGTATTTTAATATAATAATTTTCCACAAATTTTGAAATTCTTTATTGACTAAATCAAAATTTATGTTAAAATAAACCCATTAGTTTTAGATTAGACTTTTAAGCGGTCCCCCGATACGTCGAGCCCCCAACAATGTTGTGGGGCGAGCCGGGTCAGGGATTAAAATCAAAAAAGTTAGGTCGGGTCGGGCTTTCAAATTTCTCTAAAATATATAAAAGTTATGCCTAATTTATTTTTATTGTAAAGCATTCTCCTCTTACCTAAGCTATACTTACGCTAATTTGACATTACCGTAACCAATAAAAGAACGCTATTGAAACAAAACACAGTGAATAAATTATTTTTTTATAGATCAAATTATTATGATATTAAGTAAAACAATATTATATTTAATTATTTATTTTTTATTTGATAGGGCCTTAACGGGCCGGGCTTTTGCCTTTTTTGAAAAAATCGGGTTCGGGCCTGAAAATTTTAACAATTTAAAAGTCTATTTTAGATTAAACAAATATATTGTGTTATTTTTATTCGACAAGTTTTGATTAGAAAACACTCCAAAAAATTTATTTTACAAGCAAATTATGATAAAATAATTTCTCTATGTATTCAAATACGCATAGATATTTGAGTGTCTATAGTTTGAACACTTTTACTGCGTAACGTTTAGATACGAATTTAAACTCTCGATTAGTTCTTAGTCTATCAAAAAGCTTTAAGATTTTATCGGTATTGGAATTAGTGCTCAGTTAATAAACCTTTTATAGTTATTATATTAAAGATTGTATTTAATTGATTACGACTGCATACTCTAGTCGTTATAAACTTTTTATGAATGATTACACATTTTTGAGATATAATAAACTTATTTATCTTCTAATATAATACGACAGCACACAACAGCACATCCGCTAAACTGATATCGAAATAATAAAAATTTGTGGTGCAACGCGACAGCTCACTACAAATACCTATATTGTAATTACTCAGCATTTAATATCATATTGACATTACTAATCAAAAACTATTACATCAGAACTAATTTCTATCAGTCTAATGAACAACGTTTATGAAACGTTTGCATTTTCCATTACCTCGTTCTTCACCTTTGAATCCTATCCTAACCCTTACAGTGTTTGCAAACCAAAAATTTTAATAAAGTTACTCTTCTTATACTCTATTTGATTGGAATTAAAAGTTTAATTTAAAATTCCCTATATTTTAAAAAACTTTTTAAATATTTAAATCAGTTTGTCTATTTGTTATTGATATATATATGAATTATTATAATACTGTTAGCTTAAAAGTATATGAATGTTTAATTTAATTATTGAAATCACAAGTTTTTTAACCATAACTTAAATTTACAATTTCTCATCAATAATAAAAAAAATTAAAATTTTATTTACAAAAAATATTTAAATAACTTTATAAAATTCTATACTATTTTTACATTTCGATAAAATATATGCAATAGATATTAGATTTAAATATCTGTATTTCATTGTTAATGATTTAAGTGAATGAAATGTGTCGAAGCATTTTTTAAAAATACTGAACATTGAATTTGCTTGAGATTTGACTTATTATTAATATTTTTTTGAAGACATAAATTCGCATAAAATATTTTCTTGTATCACAGCAACAATAGAACAAGTAAATGGAAGAAAAATCAAACTATAAATTGATATTTCTCTGAATTGTTTTTCGGATCCATTTCACCAAATTTGGAACCTATAAAAAATAAAATTTTATTTATTTATTTATTATAAAACTTTGGTATTTAATAGTTCAGTAAAATCTATTCAATAAAATATCTAAATTTTTATTATTATTCATAAGTTTAGATTACCTTTGCATAAATTCCATACTTCCCTCTTCTTCCACATCCTTCACCGAAACTGTAAATAATCATTTGACATAATTAAGCAAAATTTTAATTAATTATATTTAGTTAACAAATAAAATACCTGGTTATTCCATAAATATACCACTTTTCTTTAATCTCTGAATTTTGTGAGTTTTCTTTTTTGCTGAATAGCAATGGACCGCCACTATCACCGGCACAGCTGTCAACTTTGCCCCGTTTATAGCCAGCACACACCATATTATGCGATATAAAATAATTCTCGTAAACTTTTTTACAGTCTTCTGTATCAGCGATGGGCACATTCGCCTGATGCAGAACATCAGTGCCAAAAACGGCAGAATTTTTTCGTTTACCCCATCCTAATATAGTGCCCAAACTATTCACTGGCATCACATCATCAACCGATGGAAGACAAACTGGTGACACGTATTCATTTATTTTGAGAGGAGTTCGGAGGCGAAGCAGCGCTATATCGTTGTCGACAGTTTCCGCGTCATAATCGGGATGAACGAAGATATCATTAACGCGAATAGTCTGCTCAGTGCCATCAATTGATATCAAATCGTGTTCTCCTGCTTTCACGTATAGGCGACGTCTCACACAATGAGCTGTAAATCATAAAACTTACTTTTTAGAAGTTTTCCTAAGTTTAGAAGTTTTCAATAATAATAATAATACCTGCAGTGACAACAAATTGATTTGTAACCAATGTTCCGCCACAAAACGGTTCGTGATTCCTGTTGAGAATGGCTACCATCCACGGCCAGCGACCTTTTGTTGATTCCCTGCCACCAATTATTCGCAAATTAGACGCGATGTCATTAGTTATTGTAGGCATTCCGCAGTTTGTGTCATCAATAGCGTCAGTTTTAGATTCGTTTAGTTCGGAATCATTGTCAGTATCAGTCATAACAGAATCCAAACTATTTTTCCTCTTTCTTTTGTACAACTTTTCACAATTACTTCCCTGTATATAACAAAGCGCGTCTTCTTGTATAATACTGTTACCGCACACGCCTTTCATTTCGCATCCGCGATACCTGCGTGTGCGACACGATTTTGTGCAAGAAGACCATTCAGACCATTGCGAGTAAACATAGCTTTGTAGATGATAGAGCACACGAAACTGTGACGAACGTCCCCGTCCTCTCTGCGGGACATCGTGTTCAACACTTATAGGTGTGATGTCTGTGTTAGTCAAACATCGATCGCCGCTACAACTTCTTTCCTCTTTCAGAATAGTGGACATACAGAACTCATTATACTTGCAGATTCTGGTCCTCACTTGTTTGCACCTTCGCTTGCATTTACTCCATTTCGACCATTCGCTGTAAATATCGTCGTAACTTAAATTCGTGATTTGATCACTGGTGAGCACAGTCGACAAAGTTTCGTTCAGTGATTTCTGCTGAACCACAACCATCGTATTGGTTGGCAAATGCAGTCTCTTTATAAAAATGCAAATAATGAATATAAACAATACAATGAGCAGAAATCGTTGATAGTATAGCCTAATCACTTTCAATGCTTCCATATGACAGTTGTCTTACTTTTTAACTCTTATACAAAACTAACTTATTGTAAAAGTTTAACATTGCTATCAGTAATATTTGCTTTTATTTTGCTATCAATAAAACTAAAAGTATTATGCATTTATTACTATACGCGGCATACAGTTATCGCACAAATATGCGGAGAAACATTTTTTCCATATAGAGTCACCGCACGCATGCATATTCAGACTCATTGTTATTACGATTGCGGATAAGTTTCCTTAGATGTTGCGCGTATCAAATCATAAAGTTTTGTTAATACAATTACTCACAATAGAGAAAAGTGATGTCACACTTACCGTTCTGTGTCTGTGCCTTAAAACGTGTCCTCTAAACGCATCGATAATAATCATTTCAAACAATGACATTAATAGATAAAAAATAAGTATAAACGATTGTCTCCAGCGATACATAATTAAACTTAGCAATACCAACACCGCATTCGGTATTATTCAATGAAGTTGACTGTAATGTGAGCTAAACTGTTAGAGCAGTGTCAGAACCATTGCCAGTTGTGTCAAAATTGAATTTGTCTGACACAGTGTGCGAGTTGTCTGTTGTCTGCGTTGCCAGTGGTTTGGTTTGGCACAGCGCTCGTGCGAATTCCTCATTTCAATTGCTTAGACACAAACAGGTGTCTATTGATAAAGCAGAATATACAGGTGAGAGAGAGAAAGAGAAAAAGAAATTCTTTATTCAAATATAAGTTTGTGTGCATCCTTTTTCTTATACAGTATATGCACAACACATCTGGACAGTATAAGTAATTTGCTTCATTGGTTTGTGTGAGGTGTGTGAGCACCTGCAAGGTTGGCCCTAATCGACCAAAAAGCACTTTTATAACTTTATTTCTTGTTTGTTGTGTCTTAAAATCTTAATAAGTGCAGTAAAACCTACGCGTAAATCCCATCTGATTATTGTTACCAATGATAAAAGTTTGCATTTTTGATTACACAATTCATGAGAAATTTTATATTTAAGAACGATCTCACACTCTCTTTCGCTAATATTACTGTAATCAGCAAACGAATCGTTATCGAAATATTAATGTAATAAATATTGAGGCATTTTATATTAAAATTAAATTTGAAATTAAAAAAATTTTACTCGAGTATCATAAAAAGAATTTTAAAACTTACAATTATAATTTTAAAATTATTTCTTTAAATATTTAATTAATAACAAATAAATTATGCGTACTTTTCTTTAAACATATTTAATTATTGTAAAACTTTTCGTAACTTCTTCTTAGTAAAAGTGATTTAGCATTGTTTACAGTGTAATGGTAAACATGTTGGAAGCGATTCCTCCCTTACAGCTAAAATTTTAAGATAAAAGAAATCGATGTTATTCGGAAAATGTAAATCAGAAGCATTTATATTAAACCTTTAATACGTATTTGCGCCTTTATTTGCTTATCGAACAGAAAAGTCAAGTTCACATAAAATCTTAAAGCCATTTATTTGAAGGGAACTTCGAATTTCGCGAGTTTTAAGCTTATTTGCTCGTCAGTGCAAACTTCACAAAACAGATATTAAATTTTTTGAACAATTTATTCCAACACGAAATTGATCGCAACATATTTAACTTAAATATAATTGTGTCATCTTTGAAATATAAAGGAGAAAACTCTAGAATTGCATTATTTTAATAAAGAATTAAAAATGCAACGAAAAATAGAAAATTAAATAATTCGTTTAATAAAAGTTTTATACTGTTGTAAAAAATAGCTGTTTAATTCGCATATAATTCTAACTGCGAATTCTATAATATAAATTCATAAGCAACTATTTTTTAAATCCTAATTAAGTAAATCAAATTTTTGAACAAATTATTTAATTGATTTATAAGCGTTTATTTCGTATTGATGTTCCGTAAATGCATTCGTAAGTTCCTATCCATAAACTAATGACTTAACTTTCATGTCAAATATAGTTATGAAACACAAATCTTTTTATATAAGGTTCCGTAAACTCTGTAATTCATAATCAAGTATAGCTTATATTTATAACGTAAGAGATTTATAATATTATTATCAGATGTGTCACAGACTGATAGTTTTGGGAAAGTATTTAATCCGATGTTAAATCCGGATCTAATGTTTGTTATAATATTTGAACCAACAATTTATTATCCGCTAATATTGTTAATTAAGTTTTTATTATTAATACTAATAAATAGTTAATAAAAACTAAAAATTATAGCGAAAAAATTAAAGAATGCTTTTAAAGTTTCAACATTTTATTTATTCACTTAATAATAAATTGATATAAACTTTGATTTACCATTTGATTTGCGTCTACTATTTGATTAGTAGTCGGATCGGAACCAAAATGAAACTCTCGATGCAATTTTCCGGAATACAAGTCTTGAATGAAGTTTTTTAACTTTCCTGGAATTCTGTGCGAAATATATGTTTAAATTTTATCTTAAAATATTTGAATTATATTAATAAAAAAGTCTTATATCATTAAAATGTGGAAATAAATACGTGTGCCTAAATTGCAACAATTTATTCTTAAATAAAAAGCTTAATTTGCTAGAAATAGCATAATTATATAAATATTATTTGCATCATTAAAATTTATAATCAAATTATGGATTATATTATAGGATTTCTATTCACAAAATATTTTTATATCTGTTTATCTGGTTTTCGGTTAACCGTCGGTTCGGTTCGGGTCGGTAAGGTTGCTAGACCTTAACTTTCGGGTCGGGTCGGTTAATATCTCTGATTTGTCGGTTTGTCTCGGGTTCCAATTTTATTACCCGAATAAACAGCGTTAATAGCGATAAGCGACAAATCTTTTTTGCATTTTGCCACATGATGAGCAAATCTAACGTCACCATCAATAAGAGAGTCAACATTTGCAAACTATAACACTATGAACGTTATAGTTTTAAAAAATGTTTATTTGCTAAATTCTTTGAAAAAATTCGCTGTTTTCTTATAAAAGAATATTTTCTCCAATTGTAATATAACATAGCTATGAAATATTATATCTTACGACTTACACTGTACAGTAAGTGAATTTGTAAAAAATCAATTTAATATCTCGTAATATAGTTTAGATTTTTGCAACTATTTTGTTAAGATTATTTTAATTCACTTAAGATTTACAAACAGCCATTTTTAACACATCGTTAAGTCTAAAAGATAGCTTTACTTAAAATTTAAACGTTGTTTAATTCTTTATTACAGAAAACATTTATCGATTTGCGATAAAAATCAACAACTGATCGATCCATTGAACGGGTAAATATTGAACAAGTGTTATAAGTAATCGAGAGCTCCATTCTCCTATCACTTTATACATAATCTGTGGCTCCAAACTCCTAATCGCATCAATTATACAATCGACCACTAAATCAATATCATCGGCACCCGTTGTTGCGTATATTTTTAACAGATTACGTTTCGTATCGTCGACGTACTGTTGTCCGTACAGTTGTTTTACAGTTTCGGACGTGTTTTCCCAGTCATGATCGATCATTTTAATCATATTTTGTTCACTTGTCAGATGTGTTTTGAAAGGACCAGGTATTATGACAGACACACGAACATCCCATTTATGCAGTTCTCTGCGTAACGCATCGGAAAATGAGAGAACAGCGTGTTTCGACATGCAATAGTGAGCTCGCAATTGTGGGCTAAACAGACCCATAATACTACCCATGTTAACGATTCTGCCTACAAATTCAGTTTTCAAATTAGAGTTATTTATTAGATTTGATTTCAATCGTGAAACCTTTCGATTCTCTGAGTAATGGAAGAAAAACACGCGTCACTCTAACCATTCCGAACACATTTATTTCGATAATTTTCTTATAAGATTCAATAGTTCCCCAATCAATAGGACTCCACATTGCGATACCAGCGTTATTAACTAAACCCCAAAGTTCTAAACCGTTTTGACTGATGTCATCGCGAATATATTCATAAGCTTTGGTTACTTCCATATCGTTAGTGACATCCATTCTGATTAGTTTTATAGAATTAGGAAAAACGCAATTATCTGTGAGATACTTCGCGCCATCACTTGTTTGATTCAAAACAGTTGCGTAAACCATATATCCATAACTATTTAACTTTTCTGCCAAACGATTACCAAAACCAGTGTCACAGCCTATAAATGTTTATCAATATTCTTACTTACTGTACAATGTTTAAGAAAATTTAAAATAGTTTAATACCAGTTACTAAAACGGCTTTTTTAAAAGAACTGATGAGTTTTTTGCTCATTAATCGATTGCGAACACATTTGGTTATTCTCCACGAAAGTGATAACAAAACTATTGCCGAACCGATTAGCGATACAACACATCCAATACAACAACTCAGATAATTAATAAGAAATAGCACTCCAGTTATGAGAAAAAACTGTTCATAAAGTTTTGAAAACATCTCTCACTAATAAAAATGTTCAGAAATAAAATTTTGTAATAATTTGTAAGATTAGAAAACTCATCGAATTTGAAACATAATTTTTCGCAAAAATTTATCTGCAAAAACGAAGATTTTTTCTATTCGACTGGTACTTACAGAGAAAAATAATCACAAAAATATAATTAATATTGATTTAAATTTTTAACTTTTAATTCTAAAAAAATATTAAAATATGTAAAACTTTAATAAATAAATTTTTAACCTTTTATGCAATAAAAAATTATAAAGTTTTATGATAATACAAACCTAAATACTATTATTATCAAAACACTTGCCATTTCTTACTACAATCAAATGCACTTTAATCGAAATGACATTTTCATATTATATCTCCCAAAACCACAGTTCAACGTCTAAATAGATAAATGCTTAAATAATAACATTGAAAGCATTGAATACGTGTAAGAAAGCATTAAAATATTTTATTAGAAAGTATTAGCTGATCAATCCATTCACTTGGAAGGTATTGAACGAGAATCAAAAGCAGTTTAACCCTCCATTCGCCAATTACTTTGTACATTATCTCTGGCTCTTCACTCCTAATCGACTCAATTATTTGATTCACAACTAAGTCTATATTATCGCAACTCGTTTTTCCATAAACAGTTAGCAAATCTTGTTTCATAGTTTCGAAATATTGTTGACCGTAAGTTTGTTTAACGCTTTCTGGAGTGATATTCCAGTTATCGTCAATCATTTTAATCATATTCGCATGACTTGTGAGATGTGTTTTGAAAGGACCAGGTATTATGACGGACACACGAATGCCCCACTTATGCAACTCTCTTCGCAATGCGTCCGAAAAGGAGACCACAGCGTGTTTGGACATACAGTAGTGAGCCCTCAATGGTGTGCTAAATATTCCCATAATGCTTCCCATGTTAATAATTCGGCCTATAGTTAATCATATTATACTCTATTGAAATTTTTAATGCGCTTAAACTCATTTAAACTGTAAAATGTAACCTTTAGATTCTCTGAGTAAAGGAAGAAAAATACGAGTTACTCTAACGACTCCAAAAATATTAATTTCCATCAGTTTTTTATAAGACTCAACAGTTCCCCAGTCTATATGACTCCACAGTGCGATACCAGCGTTATTAACTAAACCCCAAAGTTCTAAACCCTTTTGACTGATGTCATCGCGAATATATTCATAAGCTTTGGTTACTTCCATATCATTAGTGACATCCATTCTGATTAGTTTTATAGAATTAGGAAAAACGCAATTATCTGTGAGATACTTCGCGCCATCACTTGTTTGATTCAAAACAGTGGCGTAAACCATATATCCATAACTATTTAATTTTTCAGCCAAACGATTACCAAAACCAGTGTCACAGCCTATAAATGTTTAACAATATTCTAACTTTTATTTAATAAAATTTAAAATAGTTTAATACCAGTTACTAAAACTGCTTTTTTAAAAGAACTGATAGGTTTGTTACTCAATAATCGATTGCGAATACATTTTGTTATTTTCCATGAAAGTGATACCAAAATTATTGTCGAACCGATTAGCGATACAACACATCCAACATAACAAATCAGATAATTAATAAGAAATACTACTCCAGTTATGATTATAAACTGCTCGAAAAGTGTGGAAAACATCATCACTAATAAAAGCATTTAGAATAACATTTCATTATTGTAATTCTTAAATAGTATTGAAAATATGAAAAGATCTAAAAAAACTTTAATTTTCACTATTTATTATAATTAAAATTTGGTAATTAATATTTGATATAACATTTTCTTAGTTTGTTTCAAAAAAAATTATTTTGCGGATTCTCAGAAATTTTGTCAATAGTTTTAAAACGTTAAGCATAATTTTTAGTTTTAATTATTTTCATTTTAATATTTTTAAATTTAAATTTTAAATAATCTGAAAGTCCACAGATGTTTATTTAAAATGTCGATAATTTTTGTAATAACTTGCGTAAAGTCATTGTTAATTAATTTAATATTAATAATTAACAATGGCTTCACACAAATTTCTACACACTATTAATATAAACTTTAATTATTCCCAATTAATAAATAATTTTTTTAAATTTGCTAAATATTAAATATTAAATACATTTTGTATCGATTCTATTATCATAGGATAAATTATATTCCGATAATCATACACAACTATTTATAACAAAATTAGAAAATAATAATGGCTTTAACGACAATTTTTAATAATTATAATAATAAGATTATAATTGAATAACTGTTATCAAAAAATAATAATGCGTTCTTTACTTACGAAAATACAATTATGTTTTCCTCTAAATTATTATTTATGGAAAAATTATTTTATAAAATTTTCGAAATACAAAGTAAAATTGTTTAATAAATAATAAGTTATTTATATATGCGTACCAAATAGTGACAACAAACACAATTTTTGTTTCTTAGCTTTTATCAAATACATTATTATATCACTGTTACCATAGTTTATTCTCAATGTGTTCGTACAGAATCAGAAACTATTCCAACGAATTGAATAGCACTGTAAAACTAATGAAACTTTAAAAAATAGAAAATTTTCCTCTGATTCTCAAAAACAAAGCACGAAAATTAATTGATTCCAAAAGTTTGAATGGTTATAAAGAATGAACCCTTTTTTAATTTCAATCAAATATTTTTTAACTTTTTGAGAATAATAATTTCAATGACTTTCATTCGCATTTTAACAAAAAACATTCAACAAAAATGTCTATACTTAATATTAGGCTTATCAGTTGGGCGTATTAAAACTATAAAACTTGCACTTGTGTTACCGATTAGAATAACAAAAATAATTCATGATAGAAATTTTTTTAGCTAAACTGAGAATGATTATTCAGAAATAAAGAATAGGGATCGGATGCGTCTGTTATAACTGAAAAGTTTTTATAGGGCGCGTATTATGGGCTTTTTAAGTGGAACAAAAATTTGAATTTTTTGTGAAAAATTGGGCTCAAAGTCCAAATGAATCGAAAAAATTAGATCAATTAAATTTTTTGGAATTTCTGAAATTAAATCTTAAGTCAAGAGAGTGTTCGAGTCAAGAGTTTATTTTAAAAACTTTTATTAATAAAAACTCTTCCGAAATCTCCGAAATCTTCTGAAAATTTGTCAGAAAAAGAGAGTGTTGTTGTCCGAAAAATGTTTTTTTTTCTCCGAAATTCCGACAGAAATTTTGATGCTTTAGTTCCGAAAATGTCTAGCTATGGTTATAACAGAAAAGTTTTTATAGGTTTCAAGTTCGGCTAAAGAAATTATAATTATTAAATTGATTAAAAATAATGAGTTTAAAAGTATAAATATTTAACAAAAAAACAAAAATTTAATATTTAAGACCGAATATCATAAAATTCTATTAATATATGTGTTTTTTGAATTAATAATTCAATTATATTAAATAAATTTTAAAATAAACTCATGTAAATATCGAAAAGTAAAAACTTGATTAAGCATTAGAAAATTTGAAACCAAAACAATTGCATGGATATAAAAACATTGGTTTGAATCGACTAACACTTAAATTCGTATTTTTATAAGGAAATTTAACTAAGTTTTAATGGACGCAATCTATAAAGTTTTTAATAATGAAGGGTTAAAGAGTGTTTTGGTTTTAAATTATATGCGCTGGAAAGCATAGTAAGTTATAAAACATTTATATTGTTGGACACATTCAACTCATTTAAAATATTTTGAAATTAACGCGCACATAATTAACAATAACTGCTTTTATTCTATATTTAAATAGGTTTTAAATAATAACTATTTTAGTTTATCTAATTATTAGTTGAAAGCAATTTGCCTAAAATGCCAGATACTCCTAAACAAACCACTAAAAAAACGGTGAGTAAAGTAACACCGAATAAAGAGAAAGACGAGAATAAAAAATTAAAAGACACCGATGAACATAAAAAAGTTAAAGATGTGGAAGCAGTGGATGGCGTGAAAAGTAAAGAACCAAACAGTGAAAACAAAAGCATTGGTGACGGAGAGAATGGGAGCACTGGTGGTGCAGATCCGTTCGCGGAAGCTATTAAGGATGATATGAAATATCAATTACTTAAAAAGCTTATCGTTATTTTATGCCTCGTTCTCTTCGTTTTCGGTTTGAATATCATAGATCTATAAACATGTTTCAATTATATAATAAAATTAAATTTTTAATTTTCTAGCGTTTCAGTACTTTATATTAGGAATATTCGCGATTTGGCTCTACAAAGATAAAGTGCATTTATTTGTTTTCGGTTTGATTTGCATTTTGCACTTATTTGCCGCTCCATTAGGATATTTCGCGATTAAGAAAGGCAAACGTTACTTCTTTCTAGCCTTAGCCATACTTAATCTGTTGTGGATTGTGTTAACAATTATTTTAATAGTACTCTATCTCGCCATAAGTATGACCATTCAACTTAAAACTCGGAGCTTGTATTGCCTTCTTTTATGCAAAAAATTGATTGTCATAAATAGAATTTTAAAAATATAATGCTAAATTTAAATATAAAAGAATTAGTTATTGATTTTTTTGTTTAATCAGTGGGTAATTCGAGCTCAATTTAAATTTTGTTAGTTTATCGCAAAAGTTTATAAATTGTTTATAATTTAGTCAATAGCGAACAATTTCCAAAAGAAGCGGCTTTACATATCGGATGTTTCTTTTACACATTAATGGCGCTAATGTTGGCCATACTTTGCTTTCTGATGATGAAAAAATTGGATATGATTAATGTTCAAATGGCTGCGCCGAAAGTTAAAGCGTCGATGAAAGGAAACGCCAGCAAAAAGTGATCATTGGCTAACTTTTCTATTATATTTCGTTTTTTAAAATTTAAAATATGAACAATTTTCTAAATTACTTAATTGTTTAAGTGTTAATTTTTATTACTTTTGTTTAAGAACTTGTATGTATTGTAAAATTAAATTTGTAATCTAAATTTATAAACTTTTAAAGTGTATTTTTTAATCAAATTCGAATTAATTATTATTATTATTTACTAATTATTTGATTTATTTTTCATTCGAAACTTTTAATTTAATTTGGTTAAAGGTTCTTGATTTTTTACCCATTCTCACTGTTAATTTATAAAATAATGGCAAAAACTATTCAAGTAATTAAAATAAAGTTTTAGATTCATAGTTAAATATAAAGTTAAATTTATATAATTATATATCATGAAAATGGGTTTCGCGGTAAGGAATGAAATTTTATTGTACAAAATACGAACGATTGCGTTGAACTCAACTATTAAATTAAAAAGTTTGATTTGGGTTTACCGCCAAATCGTGCGAAGTTTACAGTTACAGTTAAAGAGCAAATGAAACGTTTGTTTATGTTTGGCATTCGCTTTACTGTACATGTTATACAATGTAATGTGATTTATTAGCGGTTATAAACAGTTTACGTTTGTTATAACGATATCCATATCTTTAAATGATTTCGTTGTACACATATTCGTAGACCAATGATGAATATGTATTATGTATTATGTATTATCACAATATTATTGACTGAAACACTACTGTAGATGTAAATCCAATACAATTACAATTTGTTTATGCGAATTGATTTTTTTTGTTAAACTTTAGATCGAAATGACTGAAACCGAACAGATAGTCAACGATTGGATCAAATCAGGCATTAGTGATGGTCTGGTTATGGATAATACTCTTATAGACACGATATTCTCGATACTGGACGACATTAAAGCAGACGAACAGGTGATTCAGTGTGTTATTGACTCAAATCACATCACAATTCAGTTTGTTTTTATGTGATTGTAATTATAGTTATTGGAACCGATATGTGATAAACTGTTCGAATGGTATCGATCGCAGCACAAACAGTTGCGCACATTTTGCTTAATATTTATTCCATCACTGATTGACATTCATTTAATTAATTCGCACGAAAAGCGTAAATACCAATGCGTTGACATACTATTGGTTGGCATTTACAACCTATCGATCGTCGATTCTGACGGTCAGCCCATAACCCGAACGATTCGCGTTCCCAATCTGTTGAAGCCATCGCTATATCACGAGCCATCGCAACATTCGTCGTCACAGCAGCCGTCGTCGCAGTTGACGGAACACGCTGTGTCCAAATTGGACAATAATAATGCCGGTGATGTCAGTATCACTGTTTTCGGTCCGTATTCCGAAATCGAGCAAATCATTGCCAGTAATCGAATGGAAGTGCTTTCCGTTTTATTGCGGATATATCACGAAAATATCAGTTCATTCCCGAAACAGTCCTACATTTCTCTCTGCAGAATGTGTTTGAGGTAATTATATATTATTTTCGTTTTCACTAATCGTTTTAGTAATTAATGGAATTATTAACTCGAAAAAATTATAATAAATGTGATAAACCGTTACAAATGATTTAAGCTATAATTTAGATTTCAGGCATCATGTATTAAGTCATGTATTTTAAAAATTTAAATTATTTTAGGGTAACTGACGAAAAACAAGTAAATATTTCGGAGAAAATAAATCTCGCAAAATTAACTGATATTAATTATTTATTGGAAAATACGGAAATACTTCGTAAAAATCCGCTCAAGACATATCCACTTTCATCTCAGTTTTTGGTTCAACTGACCAATTGTATACATTTCACACTTTTTAATGGTGTATGTGATAACGCAATCCAAGCACTCGACCAAATTCATAGGAAAGCTGTTGATCAGCTATACTGCGATGTTTTGCTGGTATTTTAAGCCTTAATTACATTTCTACTGTATATATTTTGACACGACAGGTGTCACTCATTCATACTATGTCTATGTGTTTGTCTATGTTTATGTAAAACGTTTTTCTGTATAT
>JAQGAW010000138.1:0-41461 GCA_034698025.1 Phthiracarus crinitus
TTTTTTTTAATTTTAATTCTATTATTTTTTAACATAACTTTCATATTAAACTTTCTGAATGCTAAACATTCGTTGAAATTAATTTTAATAATGCATAATACAATAAATTCATAAAGATAATAAAATCCATTTAATTGATGATCTTCAATAAGCTTTTTACAATTTAACTCCATTTAACAATAAATAGATTAAAAATTAAATAATAAAAATTATATTTTTTAATTTATAGTAATATCTAATAATTAAAACTAGAGGATTAATCTAAATTTTATAAAATTTTTCCAATGAAATAAAATTTAGCGATATAATAAAATTTATTATAATTTAAAAAAATTAATTTATTAATTACATTATACAATTATTTATACGAAAAAATTAAGAAAAAATTGTTTGGCTTTAGATTTGTTTTAAATATTTTAACTCAGTTTTATTATAATGCAATTTAAATTATATACAATTAATATTTTAATAAAATAATTATAAAAATAATTAGCCTTAACGATCATTTTAAAGTTTATAAAATAAAATTTTGTGTTTATTCATTAAAATTTTTTTGTAATTCAATTCATATTTAATTAATATTTTAATAAAATCAATATAAAATTTTTTGGTCTTAGCGATCAATTAAAATATATAAAATTAAATTTTTTATTTAATTCATTCAAATTATTATGTAATTCTAGTAAAAAAAATTTTATATTCTTTTAAGAAAATAAATATAAAAATAATAGGAATTAGCGATTTTAAAACTTCTAAAACAAATTGTAAAAATAAATTATGTATATTAATTCGTAATTAAATATTTTAATAAAAATTAACATTAAAATATAAAGCCTAAACTATTTTTAATTAATTTAAAATTCATTTTTTATATAATATTCGAGAAAATTATTATGTATCTAAAGTCATATATATCTCGTCGTTAACGAATATAAATATTAAAATAATTGGCTTTAGCGATCGTTTTAAAAATTGATAAAATTATATTTTTTTTAATTCTTATTTATGCAATATTCGAGAAAATTGATATCTATATAAAGTCATATATATCTTTTTTAAATTAAATAAATATAAAATTAATTGGATTTAGCGTTCGTTTTAAAAATTATAAAAATTATATTTTGTTTTTTTAAAATTCTAATTTATGCAAAATTCTAGAAAATTGATATCTAAATAGTCATATATTGGAAGAATTAATATATTAAAGTAATAATATTTAGCGATCGTTTTAAAAATTATATATAGTATTTTAAAAATTAATATTTATGTTATATTATAGAAAATTATTAACTAAAGTTAACTATATCTCTTCTTTAAAGAATATAAATATTAATATAATTTGCTTTAGCGATCGTTTTAAAATTTGAAAAAAATTTTAATTTTTTTAAAATTAATATTTATATAATATTCTAGAAAATTAATATGTAACTAAAGTTGACTATATCTCTTCGTTAAAGAATATAAATATTAATATATTTTGCTTTAGCGATCGTTTTAAAATTTGAAAAAATTATATTTAGTATTTTTAAAATTCATATTTATTTAATATTCTAGAAAATTATTGTTACTAAAGTTAACTATAACTCTTCTTTAAATAATATAAATATTAATATAATTGGGTTTAGCGATCGTTTTAAAATTTGAAAAAATAATATTTAGTATTTCTAAAATTCATATTTATTTAATCTATAAAATAATTATGTAACTAAAGTTAACTATATCTCTTATTTAAATAATATAAATATTAATATAATTTGCTTTAGCGATCGTTTTAAAAATTGAAAAAATTATATTTAGTATTTCTAAAATTCATATTTATTTAATATTCTAGAAAATTATTATGTAACTAAAGTTAACTATATCTCTTCTTTAAAGAATATAAATATTAAATTAATTTGCTTTAGCGATCGTTTTAAAATTTGAAAAAATTATTTTATTTTTTTTAAAATTCATATTTATATAATATTCTAGAAAATTATTATGTAACTAAAGTTAACTATATCTCTTCGTTATAGAATATAAATATTAAATTAATTTGAATTAAAATTAAATTTATAATTAAATTAAATTTATAATAACTTGATGTATTATCTAAATTTTTTAAATAAAAAGAATATGTGATACTTAAATTAAATGTAATAGTAAAATTAAATTTAAATTTATATATGCTTTTCTACAAAAATATTTTGTTAACATAAAAATTTTTTTTGTTTTTGAAAATTAAATAAAACTTTTATGATATATATAACTTTAAACGTCGATTAAACATAGTAAAATATCCACATTCATAAACATGACAATATTAAAAATTTATGGTAATGTGCATGGATGGGGATATATTACAATTTAGCATTAAAACTATTTTTTGCATATTAACACATCCAAATAAAAAATTATTTAATCTTGAATGCAATCAATAAATTTTTTAAAAACATTAACTTTATGTATTTGAAGAGTAATATTACTAAAATTTACATTAAGATCATTAATTTATGAATTATTGAATTGATAGAAATCATAAATATAATATTGAATTAATAAAATATAAATTATTGAAATAAAATTCATAAAGCAATATGCCAAATAGAACAAAGTTTAAAATCTTTTTAGTATAAAAATCTTTATAAAAATTATAAACAACAATATGCATAACGTTATTCTTTTAAAATATTGTTAAAAATTGTATATTTTAATTATAAATAGTAATTTTTGCAAATTAATTAGTTAATTAAACATACATTTAAATAAATAAAAACTTAAAGAATTAAGCTGTGATATATTTAATATTATGACATATTTGTTAAAAACTATCAAATTAGAAAATAATGTCGATTAGAAAAGTATGAATTTAACATTCAAACATATCTCAATAGTTGAAAATTAATTAAGAAGTGTTTGGATGTAATTTTAATACTTTAATATAAAAACAATTTGTTTCATTGCTATACATTCAAACTCATAAAATATAATTTATTGAATTCAATTAAAAATATTATGAAAATATTACTTTTGGAACTTAGTTATTAATATTTTATGCTTTTATCTTTTAAAGATTACAAAAAACAACTTAGATTTTATGTACACTAGATTACATGTAAGAATTAGCTATGATTAAAGTATCAATTATAACAAAGTAAATTATTGAAAAGAGTTTTTAAAAAATATGACTTCCATAAATAATAAACTAATATAAAATATTATTAAAAATCTCTCATCTATGAGTAAGACTTGATTTCAATGTCAAAATTTAGGAAGACTAAAATTCTATAATCTTTTTATTATTTATTTTAATTTTATTGGAATGATTTATAAAAAATTAAGAAAATAAAACAAAATTAAAGTAGAATAAAAGATAAAATTTAAACAAATAAAATAATTATAAAAAGTATTTATAAATATTTTAAATTATAAAAAAATTATAAAAAAATTCTAGCTTACTTTTATGTTTGAAACGAACAAATATTATTGAATGTTTAAAATGTTTATTTTATTTAATAATTCTCTTCAATGTCAAATAAATAAAACAATAAACGTTTTGATTTACCATAAAAATTTATCTGTTGAGAATGAAATAGATAAGTTTACAATTAAGACATCTTATTTAGATCATTACTCACATTTTATTTAAAAATCATTTAGAATGCGTCAAATTAAGTAATCACTGACACGGAGCATCCAAGCATCGCTCCCAATCATACGGAGCGCAACTACAAAATTGTAATGCTTGTACTGAAATATACTACAAATTGTTGCTTTGCGCATAACTTGCGCACAGATGCGTACACACTTTGTCTCATTGCTTATAATACTGTATATACTACTTTCTTCATGTACCTTTTCCAGAAATTCTGACGCTATCTCATTGGGATAGATGCTGTGAATCTAAAATTGTTTTTAAATTTAAATAGATCAATATTATAAAACTGATTTAATTATTTCAAATATACAATAGCAAAACGCATAATTTTATTATGAAACTTAGTCTGTACTTTATGTAAATACAATTGTGACGAGTTGATGCAATAGTTAATTGAATATTATAATAACCATAATTAAAATTATTTTGCAATATTAATTAAATCAAACTATATTACTTTCGTAAAATATGAATTTTCAGATATACAGATAATAGTGAAATAACAGTAACAAATTAAAAAAAATACACTAAAATGTATACATATAGTTACAGATTTCTAAATTTGTAAATATTTAAAAAGCATGACAAATCGTCATTATAAAAAAAATTAGATTAAATAAAATAAAAGCAAAAATTAAAATAACTAGACTAATATAAATTTCAAATTAGCACATATTTAATTGGATTTACTCTATAAACTACATTTTTATCCTATTATAAAATAATTAAATGACTTATTTAGAATTTAAATCTGTATAAGTTTTTGTAATTAGATTAAATCTTATTATCTAAATTGATTTGAAATATGAATACAAATTAACAAACAAAACATCACCATAGCAAATAATTTCAGATGAAATTAATAAATAATTTTAAAATACTAGAAAAAATAAACGAATCTAACAGATTTTATTATTTTTTTAAAACTTATTGTTCTTACTGTATATAACAGCCAATTTTATACATTTTATCCTAACGATAACAAACCGAAATATTAATAGATAACTACAATTACTTTTGGTGTAAATGAGATTTTACTTCACTTAGTAGTATACTTTTTACAAAAATATTTTAAAAGGGTATATTTTATTGAAGAAATACTATTAAGTAAAAAGTTATATTTAAATATATATATTGATTTTATAAAATTTGTCTTTTTGAGTTTCTGCTTAGAAAAGGTAACTATAAAAAATTGTTATTAATAATACAATTATACAAGTTTCTAAATTGTTTTTATTTCTAGGATTGATATGCATAGTGAATTTAACTATATAAAAATATAAAAATAATTTAAATGGTATTAATATATATTTTTAAACTTTAATAATTATTTATATTTTATATTTATAATATATTATTTGAGAAGAGCATGAAGTGATTCCAATAAATCAACAAAATTTAATTATCATAAATGATTTAATTGAAGTTTTTGACGTTTTATGCGTGGAATGGGACATCATTGAAAAAGCGATTTTGAAAGTGTTGATACGAGCGATAACAACGAATACTATCAATATTACGATAATGAATTATCTGCAAATGAAGATTATTTCGAGGAAGATGTTAATAAGTTTTATTGAGTTTAAATTTATATTATATAACTTGTAATTTATCTAGAAAGATTATGCATTTTTAAAACATGTAATTTACTAACTTCATAAAATACTTATAAAAAATTAATTTATATTTAAAAAATTTATTTCATTTAATTATTGCAAAAATAATATTTAATATAATAAAACAAAATTAATTTAAACATGATTCAATTGAATAGATTAAGTCATTAGTCATAGTCATTAATTTATAACTTTAAATAGATTTTAATCAGAAAATATAATTTACATATACTAGTAGAATTTATACAATATTATTAAATTGAAATAAACTCGTCGAAAATAAACGATAAAACCCAAGTTTTCTTTATTTATAAATTCTTAAAAAATTAAAAAATTTCTTCAAAAATAAAATCTTTAATTAAAAATCTAATAATTTTAATCATTAATAAATTGACTTTTAAATGAGAATTTTGTTCTTTTAATTTTCTTTGTTTTTCAAAATCATAACTATATTTTAAGAAAGTATTTATAAATTCAGATAAATTAAGTCTAGTCTTAATACATCAAATTTTATTTTACAATCATTTGAAATAAAAAGCTGTTAATATAACATATAATAAATATTCGTAAACATTAATGACGAAAATGATCAAAATTCATTTTTATCAAATTATCTTATAGCATACACATTTTATTTTCAATAATCATCTCCAAGGGGTAAAATTTTCTTTGAGAAAATTGACTGAAATTCTGTGAAAAATCTTTGATCAAATTTAAAATTTTCTTTGAGAAAAATAGCAAAATTCTTTGATAATTCTTTTAAAAATTCAAACTTTATAAAAATTATTTGACAAATCTTTGGCAATTATTAAAGATAAAATACCGTATTATTCAAAAAATTTGATTTATTTAATGATTAAATATATAAAAATGAGCAATATTGCATACAATTTTAGTGAAAATTATTTTTTAAATGATAACTAGAATAATATGACGAAAAATAAAATTATAAATGCAAAATTCTTTGAGATAATTAGCTATTTAGACTTTATTTAATCAAAGAATAATTCTTTGAGAATAAAAAAATTCTTTGACTCTTTTATCAAAGAATATTTTACCACTTAATTATCTCTATGGGTAAAAAATATTAGTTCAATTTAAATAAATAATTTACTGTTTAAATTGTAAAAAATTTAAAATAAACTCAGTTTAATAAAAATTATTTTTATTTTGAAAAAGGTTTAAATAAAATATTACTAGTTTTTATATAAGCTTTATATTAATCAATATGAATTAAAACTAATTTTAATTGATAAATTTTAAAATCTTCAAATTTGATTATATATAAAAACTTATTTAAATAAGAATGAAAACAATTTATTTAAAATTCTAACTTTTTAATATATTATTCAGATTTTATTGTAATAAATATTTTAATAGATTATATAATTAATATTGTTTTTCACATATACAAAGAAATTCTATTAAGTAATATATTTTTAAATGTTACTGTTTATTAACATTTTATCAATGAATTTGATTAGATTTTTGATTCAGTAGTTTTTTATTTATTATAGATTATAAATATTTTACAATTATTTTTTTAAAATAATTCTATAATTTTTGTTGATTTCAATATATTTTAAAATTTAAAAGTATGCTTTTAAAATGATATAAAAAATTATTATGAACAATCTATTAATAAAAATTAAAATGTAATTATTTATATTAATTTTTGATAATAAGATTCTATATATGTGTATTGCTCAAAAAACAAACACATAAGCTTTCTTGTATAAAAATGATTGTGATATTAAGTATATCGGTAATTTTAATTTGGGTAATTAATGGGCGTTATTTCTAACTAGTTTAAAATTATAATATTCTATTAAATTAAAATTTATTTTTCGTTTTTTAAATCTAATATGATCTAAAATCTTGACATTATCAATTATTATTGGATTTAAACTATCTGAATATAAGCTAATCTTTCTTATAGATAAAGAATTATCTATAAATTTAATAATATCACTACTTAAAATAGATCTTTTCATGTATTTATAACCTATTTTCAAATCATATAAATTTTTCAAATTTGTTAAATTTTGCAATAAATGACTTATTTGAAATCGCGCTAAAATTTCTTTGTAAATACCATGAAGACTGCTATAAAGAAGGCAATCGAAAGATTTTAAATGGCCAAGATATATATGAACGAATTTGAAATCGCCTTCTTTAATCATCGTTTGTTCTATTTTTAAATATATCAGATTATCGCAATTTTTTAATGAAGCAATATTTTCGCTAACTTTATTTCTATATTTTATGCATAATTTTTTTAAAAATAGAAATCCATTCCTGAAAATCTCGAATATTGGTTCATTCAAGTTCCTTATAACTAATTCGTTCAACCGTTTACATTTAATACCAATAATTTTTATTAATTGATTAAAATGATGGTCTGGATTCGATATAAATAAGATACTAATATATTCAAGTTTACTAAAATCAGCTAACGGTGTAAAAAATTTGATTTCTTGCGATAAAATTGTAAAACTGAATGATTTTAACCGAAGCTTAAAATATTCAGAGAAATGTATAAAATTATTAATATGAATTTCAAAACCAAAAATAGATTGAATATTATTAAATAAATAATGTTTTTCTAGTCTAAAGCATTTATCAAATACATTTCCAATAGAATTCAAATTATCCGATTGTAACGAAGTAAGTTTTGGTGAATGTATTAGAATTATTGTGATAATATTATAATAATCTTTAAAAATATGACATTTAAGTATTGATAACGATTCGAGATATTTTAAGTTATTTTCAGCAAAGGTCTGGAAACATTCCATTGATATTTTGGTTGAAGTCATGCCATTGAAGATAATTTTAAGTTTTTTTAGATTATAACATGTTTTTCTTAAAACATTAATTGTCTCATCTGTTATATATTCTTCTACTATCGTAATATTATTAATATTTTTACATCTTTTCATCACAAAGTAAAACAAACGATTATTTATATTACCAAGATTATCGATCAAATTTTTAATAATTGAACACTTGTTTAACAAAAATAAATCATTTCTACTGTTAGATATTACAAGTCTATACTGTTTATTGAAAATTAAACGATTAAATAATTTACAAACGTATTGAAGGCGAATACAATCATCAATTGTTAAAAATTGAAGAATAAATGCAGATAAGTCATCACAGAACATTTTAAAATAATTTCAATTATAAGACATTTAAAAAAATTTTAAAACTAACTAATCTTTTTTTAAAAGTTATTTAATAACTTTTAGACTAAATCATTAAAAATAAAACAAAATTAACTTTATAAATAAATTAAAATATATTTTGGATAAGTTTTATGTTTGCATTATTTGATTTTCTGTTTTCCTGGTTGTCTTTAATCAACTGATCTAATTATCTTTAAATGAAGATTAATCTTAATATAATTTATAAAATTTTAGTTTATATTTTGATATAAATGAAAATTAATTTGTTTATTTATGTATATATTAAATTATATAAGTTAATAGTTTTACTATATTTTCATTTTTCAAAAAGTAACTGAAATTAATTTTAATTTTTTAAAAATACTTGAATTTATTTAATATGCTTATATTTGTTCAATTTTTAAGATAAAATAACCGTAAATTGTTATATTCTTTTATCACTCGAAGTAAAATTCAAACTTTTTTGTTTACAATAAAAAAAATTTTTATAGGAAAATTAGTCAAAATAATCTTTGTTAACAAATCAACATCTTAAATAATGATTCAAATACAAACAAGTCAATAAATAAATCATTATATTTTTTAAATTTGATTTATTGAAATAAAAAAATTCGATTCATTACAGTTTGTTCAGTAGTCTCAACAAATACCAAACGATAAAATACACAGTTTATTTGAAAATTATAAATTCATTGTAATTAAATAAGTATTTAATGAAAATATAAAACAATTATTTTTATATATTTTGTTTCATAGTTAAACAAATTAAGAAAATAATAATAGTTAAATAGTACTTTCAAAAATTTAAAAAATATATTTTTTGTTTTAAAAAATTAAACATAATTTATTCTTTATGTTACAATTGATTTTTGTTACATTTTAAACGTCGATAATAAACAATAAAATTTCCGCATTCATACACACCACAATCTCATAATTTTTGGTGATATGTATGGATGGTGGAAATTTTAGTATAAAGCATATAAAGTATAATACATTAGATAAACAATAAATTTTATCACAATAGTAATCTATTTTATATTAAAAACTATGAACTAGATTTTAAATTATTTATTAAATAATTTTTAAGGTTTAAATTATTTTAAGTAATTGTGTATGTGCAGCCAAATAAAAATTTTAATAAATTTAAGTTTATTCAAATATTTAGTTTTATTTTTTATATAGTTTTGTAAATAAAAAATTTATATAAATAATTTCTTTATTGAGAATAACGATTGAAATTTTATTATTTCTAAGAAAATTATTGTTTTAAATTACTTAAATTTTTAAAATGTTTAAAAATAAATTATTGCTTTAAAAAATTATTTTGTGCAATCTTATGAGTTAAATAAAGAAAACATAAATTTTAAGACTGTTTGTTGAAATTTAAGATGCGTTAAACATTTCAACAAATATATAAATACTTTTAAACATAGTATCTCATATTAATAATCATTTTTTAATCAAATAAAATATTTTTTTAAATCATAAAATAGCTTCACAGGTTAATAAATCATTAATAAGCTATCTAATCATTTAAAAATTTTTGAATGAAAAATAAGCATTTTAATCAATATATTATTTTTCCATTATTATATGTGTCGAAATATTATATATATGAAAGTATATATTGAAGTAATTTTCATAAAAGATTTACATAAACAAATAAAAAATTTTAAATTAAATAATAAAGTTATAAGAAAACTTGTTAAAAAAATATATTACAACAAACAAGGAATAATCCATTAAAAAATATGATTCAAGTCGATTATTAATAATATAAATACACAATTAAAACATACCTCAATTTTATATAAGTATTTAAGAAATGTTTGAATCGCGTATTAATACTTTTACATAATTAGAAATAAATTTTTTACTGCAGTACACTAAAACATTAAATAAAATTAAAGTTTTGTGTTCCCTTTCTTTTATGATTTAATTAAAATATTAGAAAATTAAGAAAAAATTAAAATTTGTTTAGTTAATTTTGATATAGAAAACTTTTTAAACATTTAATGTGTTCTATATAGATGTTTCATAAATGAAATAATATTACATATACGTAACAAAAAAAGATTTTTAATAACTAAATAAAAGTTAAATATTTTAGTGAATTTTATTTAAAGTAAATTCATTAATCGAAAAATAAATAAAAATAAATTAGTTTACCTTTGCGCTTACTTTGTTGTAATAAACGAATAATATGAATAATCAAGTAGAAATTTAGATTTTTGATTTGACTTAAATTTAAAAAAAAAACAAAATGTTTATTGTTATGTTTAAGTCTTATTCCATAATAATTAATTTATCTATATTAGAATATTTATATGAATATAATCCGTTAGGAATAAGCCAGATTCTAACATAACTATATACAAATTATTAAATCATAACTCACCTGATTTAATTAAAACTAATTAGGATACTGGAAATTAAGTAATCGAGCCTTTAAAAATTTAATTAAAATTATATATTTAAATTATTTAAAAAATTTAATTAAAATAAAAATTAATACAATCATATCGTAATGAAATTCAGTCTATTAATATAAATAATAGAATTTATAAAATAATCGTAGTTTAAAATTTTAAATTTTAGTTTTATAACAAAAATATTAAAATTATAATTATTAAATATTTACGTTTTAAATTATTATATATATTTTTTGATTAATACTCAATTGTCGTTTATAAATTTTTTAAATCAGAAAATAAATAAAAGAAAAAATTGTATAAAATTGAAGATTAAAAGAATATTTTAATGAAATTTTAAATAAAAAAAATTGTATGCAATTTATAAATTTATATTTGTATATTAGCAATAGTAACATATTATTTCTATTTAAAGTTGGATTACTTATGGATTTATTATTTCTTTTTGCCTAATATAAAAAAATTTAATTATCTAATCAAACAATATTTTTTATTTAAAATTTCATTAAAATATTCTTTTAAGGAAATTTTATACAATTTTTTCTTTTATTTATTTTCTGATTTAAAAAATTTATAAAATAAATAAAAAAAAAATTTTCTTTTATTTTTTTTCTTTTATTAATTTTCTTTAAGATAAAATTTCTTTTATCTTAAAGAAAATTTCTTTTGTTTTTAATCTAGCTTCGTTTTATATAAAAATGATTAAAAATAAATTCTTTTTATTTTCGATAATTTTAACTATAAATATAATAAAAATTAAGATTATTTAAAATAATTTGTATAAATTTAATTATATCACAACTAATAGTTCTTTATTATATTTTGATTTATAGTTGATCCTAATAATAACCAACAATTTATAAATTATTTTATTTTTTATTTAAAATGGAATTCTATTTCAAAATTAATTATGGTTTTATTTAAATTGCGTTTAAAATTTAATTAATCGAAATGTATATGCTAGTATAAAATATTAATTAGTAAATTGCTTTGTTTATAAAGAATTGATAAACAGATTCTTATGGATTTCATAAAGATAATTAAGTTTTTTGTAGATTTACAATATCATTAGAATATTTTTAAGTTATTTTTAAACGTGATTAAATATACTAAACAAATTTTATTTTTATATTTTATTAATAGTATTATTTAATTTTTTACAATTTGTTATAGATTAAAATAAAATAATAAAAAATAATATAACTAATGGATTCTAAATGTATAGAAATATATTACTCTTAAACCTGTTAAAAAACAATTGGTGAAAAGATATTAAAAATTCCTGTTAAGAAGTTACATATGAAATCGAAACTATAAAATTTATATCTCTTCATTTCATGTTTATCTCCTGACTTAATTATTTTGTTTCTAATTGAGACAATTGATTTTTTCAATTCAGATGCCCATCCAATCCAAAAAAAGAAATCAATGAAAGCTGTTGCCGGATTCCAACCACTCCTCCAACAAAACTCTGATGCAGAATAATCGTATGGGAAGACGTGATGATAGTTATGATAGCCTTCACCCATTGTCAAGTAACTTACAAAACTATTGTTTCTCGGGTTTATTGAATTATCGTATGGTTTGATTCCGAAAAGATGAGCTAATGAATTAACTGTCAGTGTAGCGTGTAATACAATAATTGTACGTATAAAATTTACTATTTTAAAAAATTTTATTTTAATTGATTTTTATTATTTAGTTATCTAATATACCTTGATGTGCTTCAAAAAAATAAATATCAAAGATAAACATAGCACTGCTGATTGGTATAATACCCCAAATGAATAATAGCAAAATAAGATAATAATTTTTCTGAAAAATCACAACTTTATCAGCTAACAGATCGCTTATATCAATAGTTTTTTCTTTTGATTTATATTCAGGCAATTCTTTAAGTAAAATCCATCCGATATGGCTAAAAAAGAAACCTCGCGATGAATTATGTGGGTCAGCGTCAGTATCACTGTACTTATGGTGGATTCTATGTAAACGACTCCAATATAATAAATCTCTCTGAAGCGCTAAAGTATGTAAAACCATGAGAATAATTCTTAAACGCAAATTAGCTTTATAACTTCTATGTGACCATAGTCTATGCGCTCCCATAGTAACTCCTTGTCCGCTTAATAATCCGATAACAAAAAAATACAAAACGACAATTAATGAAATTCCACCCAAAATAAAATTAATAGCTCCATAAATTGCTAAAACATGAAGAATTAATTGACCAAATAATCTTGGAAAATGAATTTCCAATTTATAAATTTTAGTTGCACTTTTATTGTTACTTCCATCTTTTAAAGATAATTGTGTTTGGATGCCCATTTTTTTTGAAAATATATTATTATATTTAAAGTGAAAATTTTGTAGTCTTTAATATAGTTTTGTAGTTTTTAAAAACATTATTAAGCATACGCCAATCGAATATTTAGATTTATCATTAATTATTAATTTTAAAAATAAATTATTAAACTTGATTAGCAAAGTAAATAAAATTTTTATCCAATAAATAATATAGTTTCTTTTGAAAACATATAAAGTGTTTAGTATATTGAATTATTTATAAATCAATTTTTAAAATTAATAATATTTCATAATAAATGTTTGCACTTTCATTCCTTTCTAAATAATTCACACTTAACCATCCAGCATAGCCGATGCAGATTTTACTGCCAACAGTTTAAGAGATTATAATTTTTATAATAAAATTCAATATTATATAAAATTTTAGCTTTTACATAATAAATTTTAAATTTTTCATACAAAAAATTTGACCTAAATCATTTTATTTCAAAAATGATAATTTTTATTATAATAGATAGATAACTAAATTTTATTCCAACTTATGTATAATAATCAATGCTTTTATACTCTAAATTTTGTTTTATTGTATATAAGTATTGATTATGCTAAAAATAAGAAACATTTAACACTCAAATATTTAGCAATATTTACGCCTAAATGATAGAATCGTAGCAGAAACTTTCTTAAAAATAATTAAAAACTAATGGTTTTGATCATGTCAATCTGACTTACAGTATGTCCGTCTGTCTTTTTATCAATTATGAGATTAAATCTGTTCGTTAAATTAATTAAATGATTTGATATATTGTGAAAAATTGAATTACAGAAAACCCTAATAAAAATATAAAATAACACATAGTAGAGTGAATCGATAACGATGTGACTTAATAACGATGATAAATAAAATGCATATTTTCTTTAAAAAATAAACACATAGACAACAATAGTTCAAACGCCGAAATATGCTAACATTAATGTGCAGGCTTTCACTGTAATGTCATCATTATTAAGTCACATCGTTATTGAGTCACTCTACTGTATACAAAAGTTAACTCTATGTGAATGTGATCTTTCTTGTTTTAATATGTAAATAAGTAGCGGGAATGGTGGAAGAAATATTTTTCTTATGCGCAAACTGAATGCAGACTTCAGTACACTAATTAAAAATTAAAAAAGTCTAAATAGAGAGTTGAAAGATGTCTAAATCAGATATTATTGTTATCTTTTATAATTATTTTCTCTAAATAAAAAAGTAATTAAGTTTTATCGTATCATTAATTCAAGGTTTTTCCTATTACTAAAATTTTACTTTTAATAAATATATTTTTTAAAATTATAAAACAAAATCAAGAAACGTTGGAAAACTAAAATTTAAAAATAAATCGAAAAGATTAATAAATAAAAATTTGTTGCTAAATATTTATTAAATTTTTTTAAATTTAGTCTATTATTTCATAAATTTTCACTTTTGTTTCTGTTCAAGAAAATTGATTCCTATTGATTAAATTGTTTACTTTATATTAATTTGAATATATAAATTAATTTTTTAAAATTCTTAATTTAACATTAATTCATTTCATCTTAGTGTAAATTTATTATATTTTAAAATAATTTAATTTATAAAAAACTAGAATACAAAGTATATATTTATATAGTTATAATATAATATAAAAATTTAAAAAATACATTTAATTTTCTACACTTAAATTTCTAAAAAATAAACCAAGATAATTTAACATGTCAGTCTATTTCTTTAAAATCCTCCGATCTGTCTTACTGTCAAAACATTTAAATTAAATAATCTAATTATTCTAAATAATATACATTTAATCATTCGAAATTTATTGGCGTACTAGTTTTACTATTATATTTTGATTACTGTAAATATTATTCTGTTTCAGACATATATCTTTTATAATATTTAATGTTAGTAAACACATTAATCATATTTGATTTTGAACTATTACTTTTTAATTTTAAAATTAGTGTTTTTTAAAATTATTTTTTTAATATAGAATATCTAATTTAAGCTTAAAAAGTTATCATTATTATTAAATATAAAGGCAATATTATAACGATATGTTAATTTTATTTTGATATATCATTGTTACAATTTATCTGCTATATTAAATATATTAATTTAAAAGCTTTTCAATACTTATGAAGTTACAGTGTAAAAAGTGCATTTTTTATTGACGATTTCCTCTGATATCAGTACATCTTCTTTACTTATTTTATTAAATTGATTAAAATTTCTCTTAAATTTTTGAAATTCTTTTTGAAAAAAATTCATATTTTCATTTTTGCGTTTCGTTCAAATATTTTAGTACATAAATTGGAATGACTTCGGCTTTTCGAAGTTCGACATTAAGTTTTCAAAAATTTTTAATATTCTTTTTGATCGATTATCTTTTGAAAACCTGCTAAAAATTGATAAAAATCATAAACATCTATTGAATAAAACGATTATTTTAAGTCCAAAATTGATAAAAATCATAAACATCTATTGAATAAAACGATTATTTTGTTTCGAATTGTCAGATCTTGAAGAATTAATAGAAGCTCCGAGACCTATTGTACTAAAAATGAAAGAAAAATTAGTAGACATGCATGTATATCGACAAAGATTAAGAGAATATCAAACAGTTAACAAGAATAAATTGGAAGAGGATACAGGTCACAAGCGAATGAATAACAAGGGATTGTTGAAAAAACGAATCCATGAAAAAAAACAAAAAATGATAAGGATTTTATATTCAGGACAAAGATTTATTTCAAATTTTACATAATAAATAATGTATTTCTTTTTTAGTTTATTCTAAATTTATTTTTTATTTTATGTTTAATTAAGATTTCTTTTAACATTGCTGTTGAATATATGTTTAAAAATAATATGATATATATTTACATATATTTTTATAAAAAATTCTAATAAAAACTGTATTTCTGAAAGTGAAATGTTTTTTTCTAACCATTTAAATTTTTTAAATAAAAACTAAATTTTATTTTAAGTTTATAACAAATCTATAAAATTAAATTATATAAACTGAAAATTATATTAACAAATATTAATTGTTTAATTATATACAAGAAATAATATGCTTTTCAGTTATATTAATTTTTTAAAAATCACAAAAAATAAAATATTTTAAAAAAAATATAAATATATTAATTCTTTAAAAAAATATAATCTAATAGTTTGATTAAAAGTTATTAATTTATTAATTAAATTCTCTCTATTATTTATAATTAACTTTTAAATTATTGATTGTTATTAGATCGATTAAATGAGATTTCTATAAATTAAATTTATATAATATTAATTGAATATATAACGACAAAGTTATATAAATATACTGAACAAAGAAATAAAAATTTATTGCACAAAATATTGGTTTCTATAATCTATAATAATTTATAAAGTTTTTCTTTGTTTAAATTACAATGTATATATAATTGTTTGTCAAAGTAGTCTTTCCCAAGTAAAAAATTTTAATTTAATTAGTTATACAAGTCTTCATTTGACTTAGATTTGTTTTTAATTTTACTGATCAAACTTTTTATTATTTTAAAGCATAAAAGTTACAAGATTGCATAGAATTTTAAACTATTTTCCAAAAAATATTCAATATTAATATATATATAATTTTATTAACTTTAAAATTTTATTCATTTTATCTCCAATTAAATATGTAGAAATTTATTTATAGGAATTTTTAAATTTTTTATTTTTAATTGTTATATGATTCATTTTATTCTAATTAATATCAAAATTTATGTCACTTGAATATTGTTATATCATTTCATTTAAAAAAGATAAAAATGTTTTGTTAATTTGATTATAATACTTATCAATAATATCCGAATATGGATTGACAGAACATCAGTCATAATCTGTCACATAAATTTATACGTATTATATTCATTAATAAATTTATTTTCAATTAGTTAATCCGAAAGATTGAACTAAATTATTACAATCAAGATGAGTACACATTTATATATATTACAAAATGACCATCTAGAAAATAAACAATGGAATTCAGCAATTTTGTTACATGGAAAAAATTATTTATTTATCTTGATGTAAACGAATTAGAAAATAAAATATTTATATTACTTTAGATTTTTAATATCAATAAACTAATATGAATAATTAAATATCTTATAGATCATTTTACAAATAGATAATGTCAAAGAAATTTAAATTTTTAATTTTGTAATATACTTAGACTATCAATTAACTAATCAAAATATTTAACTTATTGTTGTTATTAAAAATTGAGAAATTAAGATATTTTTTAATTTTTGTAAATAAAATTATGAAAGAAAATCTATTTATTTTCCTTTAAATTTTTATATTAATAAACTAATAAAAATTATTTATCTTAGAGTTAATTTTACTAATTAAAAAGAAAATATATTTATTTTTTTAAATTTTGTAATATAATTATAAATAAAAATATTTAGAATAAAGAATTAGTGGATTATAAAAATAAACTAAAATAAAATTATTTTATATTTTTTTAAAGGATTAGAAAAGAAAATACACATGTATATTCCTTTAAAATTATATAAATAATGTAATAATAAAAATATTTATCTTTCAAATCATTTTGAAAATATATAGTCAAAGAAAATTAAGTTTTTCCTTGTAAAAAAATTAGAAACGAAAATTAATGAAATTATTTATAATATTTTAGATTTATAATACCAATAGTGAAATTAAAATAATTATATATCTTAAAGATCATTTTAAAAATGGATAAAGTCAAAGATATTTATTTTTTTAAAATTTTGTAATATAATTAGAATATCAATAACTAAATAATGTAAAATATTTAACTTAGTTAATTTTAAAATATGAGTCAGAGATTTATATTTTTAATTTTTAATATAATTAGAATATCAATTCACAAAGAATAAAAAATATTTAACTTATATTTGATTTTAAAAATTGAGAAAGTAAAATGAAAATTTTATTTATATAAAAAATTTGGAAAAGAAAATATTTATAATACTTTCGAGTTATGATATCTTTTTATATTAGTAAGTAAAAGATTTATTTTTTTATTTGTAATATAATTCGAATTTAAAAAACTAAGAATAAACATTATTTATATTTAATTTGATTTTATAAATTGAGAAATTAAGATATTTTTTGTGTAGAATAATTATAAAAGAAAATCTATTTATTTTCCTTTAAATTTATTATATCATAAACTAATAAAAATTATTATCTTAGAGTTAATTTTAATAATGAAAAATAAAGTAGATTGATTTTTTTAGTTTGTAATAAAATTAGAAATAAAAATATTTCTATTCCTTTACATTATTATATCAAAAAATTTAGAATAAAAATTATTTAACTTAGTGTTGAGTTTGAAAATTTGAAATTAAAATAGAAAGTATTATAAATAGTAGAAAGAATAAGTATTATTTATATTAGAGAACATTTTAAAAAATTTTTAATTTTTTGTAAAATTAGAAAAGAATAAAAAATAAACTTATAAGAACTATAGAACTTTGAGATCAATTTAAATTTTTGATAAAGAAAACTTTTTTAATTTTTGTAAAAGAAGTAGAAAATGAAAGAATATGTTTATATTAGATTAGTTTTATTCTATAAATAAAATAACAACAATATTATCATAAATTTTAAATTGAGTAGAATAGTTAGATAATATAAAAAATTTAATTATTAAACATTTTAAGAATTAATGGTCTAAGCGTTTATTTTAAATTTTTTAAAGAAAGATCTTTTTTATTAAAGAATTATAAAATAAAATATATTTATATTTCTATAGAGTTATTTTATTAATAAATATATAATAATATTAGTTTGACCTGGCGATAATTTACAAATTTAAATATAAAAATTTGATTTTAAATTGATTTTAATAATCGTATTGTTTATTATATTATAAATTAATATTCCATTAAAGATAATTAAACATTATATTAATTAGAAAATTATAAATTAATATTCCATTAAAGATAATTTATCTATATATTAATTAAAAAAGAATTAATTTTTATTATTCTAAAAGAATTAAAAATAAAAAATAAATAAAATTAGAGATATTCTTATTTTAAAAATAGTTTAGAAATGATTTAAATTAACATTAAATAAATTTCTTAAAAACTATTTAAAATATTTAAATCCTTTTGATGTTGCTAAACGTATAGTCTTGTAAAATTATAAAAAAAATTAATTTTAAAAATACGCTAAAAAATCAATATATTTAATTATCTATAATTGTATTGTTAAACGTTTATAGCCTTGTAAAATTATAAAAAAGATTAATTTTAAATATATGCTCCAAAAAATCAATATATATATATATAATTAATTTGATGTTGCAAAACGTTTATAGCCTTGTAAAAATATAAAAAAAAGATTAATTTTAATTATATTCTCTAAAAAATCAATATATCTATATAATTAATTTGATGTTGCAAAACGTTTATAGCCTTGTAAAAATATAAAAAAAGATTAATTTTAAATGTTATCTAAAAAATCAATATATTTAATTATCTAGTATTGTAATGTTAAACGTTTATATCATTGTAAAAATATAAAAAAGATTAATTATAAATATATTCTCTACAAAATTAATATATTTAATTTTCTAGAATTGTATTACTAGACGCTTATAGCCTTGTAAAAATATAAAAAGATTAATTATAAATAAGTTCTCTAAAAAAATCAATATATTTAATTATCTAGAATTGTATTGTTAAACGTTTATAGCCTTGTAAAAATATAAAAAGTTTAATTTTAAATATTTTTTCTAATAATTCAATATATATATAATGATTTAAACATTTTCTTAATATGCCATTTTATTTCTTTAATTTTCGATATTATTAGACATTTTCGGCATAAATCATTTTATTTCGTTATTTTTCAATATTATTAGACATTTTTGGCAAATACCATATTATTTCGTTATTATTCGATATTATTAGATTAAAAACTGCCATATATACTATATTACTGGCATTATAATAAAATTGGCATATATCAAAAATCCAAACTATACAACGAAAAAATGACATGTCAAAAATCTCGGATATATAATATATTGCTGAGAAAATAGATTTTTTGAATTAAGGAGTCATTTATATTCTTTATATTAATAAAGGGTTTTTATGAAGGAAGGAGTCGATTTTAATATTTCGCTTAAAATTATTAATTTTTTTTTAAAATAACAAAAACTCCGCTTATATTTTATTAATATTTTAAATTATAACGTTTAATACTATAATATCTTAAACATAAAAGATAATTTATTAAAATCATTTAATTAAATATATTATAAGGAGTTTTAATTTAAAAGCTTTAGTTTTTCCAACAAATATAAACAATAAATGGAATTCATCATATTTTAAACAAAAATTATATTGTAAATAACGTTATATTTCTTTTGAGTTTAGTTTTGACGATTAAGTTAGTTTATAAGAAAATTTTATTAATTAATAAATAAACAAGCTTAATTTATTTATAGTTTAGTATAATAATTGGCCCTTTTATCTATGTTTAATGATTCACTTGTTTAAATAAATAAATAAAGTATTGCCTGGAATAACAAAGTAATAACATAAAAGAAGCAATTAAATTACTTAAATAAAATATTTTCAAAAATTAGATGCTAATAAATTAATTCTCTAATAAATTTTTGACATTATAAAATGAATTTAAAATTATTTAATTATTTTATACAATTTAGATATATATCTTAATCTCAAAGATAAACTAATTACCGTTATTGAAGAAACACAATTTGAACTGAATTTACAAATATTATTTGGTAAAATAAATTTTAATTAAAAATTAAAGAAAATATATAATATATTCAGTCAGGTATAATATATTGATTATAAGTTAATACTATTTTAAAATAGAAAAAATATACATTACAATAATAATACTATTAATTTTATTTTTATGTTTAAATCTAGTTTAAATAAATAATTTTTTGTAAATATATTGTTCAATAAATATTTTAAAAATAAAATATAATAGTCATTATTTTTCGAAAATTTTTGATAAGATACATATTTTAATTAAATACAAATTAATTAATTAATAAGAAAGAACAATAATTAAATTAAAAACTAAATCATTATTACAGAATAAAACTAAATTATGCTAAAATTAAATTATATTTATATAAATCAATTTTATGTAATATATTGATTACATAAAAACAGTAATAAAATTTAACAATTTAAGGTTTATAGCTAGTTTTAATTAGTTATATAAAAAAGTGTAAAAATATACATGAATCAAACACAGAAATTGATTTATAAAAAAATTTAGATAAATTATCAACACAATGTTTTTTTAATCGTTATAAAACATATTTTGGAGGAATGAATCAAGATTAAAGATCATTTATTGTAATAATCTGATGAATTTTGAAAGCCAATTAATAAAAACTAAATAAAAAATATTTTTTAAATATATTATAAGTATAATCTATTAAAATATATAAAACTAAAAATAAATTAATTTAATTTAATTGTTTTAATTATTAATGATTTGTATTTATCAATAAAATATTAAATATATGTTAAAATAATTTATTTAAAGAAATAAGATTTTAAATTGTTTTTATTATTTTAAAGAATTTTTAATTTGTGAACACTCCTATGATTAAATAGACTTCTTTTGTAAGCTGATTTAAAATTACATTGATTAATTTTACAACAATAAGGTTTTTTTCTAAAGTGAATGTTTAAATGTTCTATACATGATTGTTTTTGTTTGTATTGTTTATTGCAGTTAAGAGTAAAATTACACTCAAAAACACGACAACCATTAATTGAAAAATTTTTGATGAATCTTTTTAAGTTTTTTGGAGCTCCTATTTTGATAAAAAAAATTCAATTTTATTAAAACAATAACTTTTATTCGATAAAATTATTTTATATAAAATTTAATTCATAATTAATGTTATATAAAATAATTAATTTCTAAATTTATACGTTATACAATCTAAATAAAAAATTAAAAATAACTTACTTAATTTTTATGCGCATTGCTATGAAGAAGTAAACGGTTCATATATCGAAATTGCTCATTACAATTTTGTTTTAAACAACAAAGCGTTTTTGAATTAAAATGAGTTTTCCAAATGTGATTTATAATGCTTTTACGCTTTTGACGATGTTCAAATTCGCAACCATTCCATATACAATTGTATAAGCACTTTCCATTTATCATTTTTGAATTTTGGTACTCTTTTAAGTTTTCATAAGTTACAAATTTTAAGTCAATATTGTTAATATCAAATCTTTTAATATTTAATTTTGTCGTGTCCATTTGTTTATGCGTCAGAAATTTTTTATTTTTGTTTGTGTTTTCATTAATGAACTCTTTAGAACAAAGAATCTTTTTATTGTATAATAGTTTAAATTTAACTTCAAGATCGATTAAAATATCTAATTTTCCAAAATCCAAATCGTAATCTTGATCAAAGTCAGATTCACTAAGAGTTGTCATAATAGATGTTTATGAAAAACTAAATAAAATTATGCCTTAAATTGTACCATAAAACAATTTAAATTATAATAATATAACAAACTTATTTTTGTGTTTAAAAATAGACAAATAATAATTTATAAGAAAAATTGGCTGTTATATAAAAGTTTTAAATTGCATAGAATTTAATTTATTTAATCAAATAAATAGACACTTCCTATAATTAAATGTAACAATGTAAAAACACTAAAATTTATATTAATTTTATTTTATTTCCAAACGAAAGAAAAAATAAATTGAAGTGCAGTTTTAATAAATCTCACGTGTTTAAAGTCTATTACTTATAATAAACTATGTTAAAATTTCAAAATAAAAATAAAACGAATTATAAGTTTCAAGAATGTTAAGTTTATTAAACATTTTAGTCATGATTAAACTTGTTAATATGGGAGCAACAAAACTTACTATTCAATATAAAATTTATGCAAAAAAATAAGTCTAATAATTTAAAAATTTATAAGCAATTTAAAAAAAATAAAAGTTAAAGAGCAAAACACAATTAAAATTTTACTTTTAATTACTATTTATTGATTAATGAAAGTTATATAATAAAACTAACATTTTTTGATTTCATTAAATTATGATTATAATTATTATATTATTATAAATTAATTAAATATTTAAATAAAAACTACTTAAGATTTTCTTTTTAAGAAGCTGAAACTTACATGTAATCTAAGACTTAAACTTACATTAATTTAAATTTCTTTAAAGATTTTATAGTAATAAATTCATAAATATCACTAACTTAACAAAATTTTGAGTATAGTTTTATTTAGCTTTATTTAGATTCAATAATCTTTATAGTAATTTAGATAATTGTGATATTAAATTCACTTTTTAGTATTTCTGTTAAGAATTTTTGTTGTTAACAAAACGAAATAAATTTTTTTATTAGTTATAGTGTTATCCATTTAATTAAATTTTTATCGAAATAGTTTTAAAACTTTTGAAAATAACTAATTGAAACTGAAACAGTGATTCTTTTCAGTATAAAACGAATTGTAATAACAGGTCTATTTTTTCTTGAATAATTTATAGAAAATAATTTGTTTTTATTAGAAAATATTTTACTTAGCAACCTATTCAATTGATTAGAATTATATATTCATAATATATTTAAACGACGTAATATTTTATCAACTTCATAACATATAATTAATTACAAAACTATTTGTAAATATAAAAATCTGGTAATTAATTTTTTGCTTTATTTAAAAGAATTAGTTACGTTATAAAATGTTATAAATATTATAATATTAATTATTTAGATCTTTTGAGACATCATTTGCCAAAATAATTATTCGAATACTTTTGTTTTATAAATTTATTTTTTGATTTTATGATTTCATTTACCTTATATCTATGTTTAAAATTTTTCTATGTTTTAAGGACTTAATTTGTTAATCCTTAGTAAATGTGTTAATATGTAATGCAATAATTAATAAGATTAATAGATATCTTTGTGTTGACAACATTTAAAAATCAAATAGGAGTTTATAAAATATAATTAAAATAATTAAATATAAAAACAAAGTTATTTATGGGTAACGTAATTAAAACCCTGCAATAAAATCGCTGATAAAAATAATTCAATTTTTATATAAATTTATTTTTCTATTTTTTAATTTAATGTGATTTAAAATATTGCCATTATTAATTTTTTAAAGATTTAAACTATCTGAATATAAACTAATCTCTCTAATAGTTGAACTATTATATATAATTTAATAATATCACTAATTAAAATAGATCTTTTCACAAATTTATAAAATATTTTGAAATCTTACAAATTATAAATTCAAAAAATTAGATAGATATTTTTTAGCTCACTTTTTTTTAAAAAAAGGCCAGCTTATGCTTTTGACCATGTGTATCCATCTGTCCCTCCGTCTGTGTGTCCGCAGAAGTTATTTTTTGACCTCGAATAACCTCGAAAATAAGGTTAGTTTGTCTGGACCAAATGAAAAATGAGCTCTCTATGAATGTGTCGTTCTTGTTTATTTTTAAAATAAATAAAGTATTTTTTATTTAACTTTAAACGTCGCTAAGAACTAATAATATTTCCGCATTCATACATACCCTAAATTAAATATTTTTAATGATTTGTATGGATGGAGGAATTAGTATTTTAAAAATATTTTTCAAATCAAAAATTATATATTCAAAAAAACTTAGATTGATATTTTTTTATTTTGAAAATAAACATAAAACAATGATATATTAACTTTTAAGGTCGCTTAGAAATAATATTAAGTCCGCATTCATACATACCCAAAAAAAACCTTTTTGTTTATCTGTATGGATGATGGAATTATTAGTATATTATAATTAATTCTTTACATTCAGAATATTTATCTGTAAATATATAATTTATTTTTATAAAAAAATGTTATACATTCAAAAATCTAAGATATTTTTTTAATTGAAAACTTAAACATAATTAACTATGATTTATTTAACTATAAACGTCGCCAATAAATAATAATATTTCCGCAATCATACATACCACAATATTAAATATTTTTGGTGATCTGTATGGATGGCTGAAATATTAGTATATATAATATAATATTTCACTTCAGTTCTTTTAAATTTTCGAGAATTTCAAATTAGTTTATCTCAAAAAATATTAATCAAATTCTTTTTAAAAAACTATGAACTATTTATTTATTTATTGAACAACTTTTATTTTGTAACTTATTAAAGTAATTTTATAGACAAATAAATATTCCATTTATTATTTTGTTTTAAATAAATGAATATATTTCATATAGTTTCCGTTTTATTATTAAAATTTTGATAATAATAACCAAAAACTTTAAATTAATAAAACTTTTCTAAATAATTTTTTGTTAAAAACTTTTCTAAATAATTTTTTGTTAAAAATAATATTTTATTAAAATAGTATTAATTTTTATAATTCATTTTTTTGAAATCTTATTTTAATAAGATTAAATGTATTGTCTAATTTACACTTGAATAATATTCGACTTAAAAAACATTTAAAAACTAATAATATAACTTTATTTCTGAATTCATTTCAATTCCTGTTGCATAGTAAATAGAATTTTCAAAATATTTGATAGCAAGTTCGATATTTTCAGGTAGTAAACTATATATAGTGAAAATAGGTTTCACATGCTCACTTGGATAAATAATTTGTGTATTTGTAGCATCTTGAACTTTTTTTAAGTTGGCACATTTTTTTCCGACAATTAGACCAACATATTTTTTAGGAACAAATACTTTAGTTGATAAATATTTATTTGTATTCTTGCCAAGCGTTGATGGTATATAAATCAAGATATCAAGTTTGTTCATTTCATTAATAAATTTATCTTCAAGTTCATTTTGATCTTCTGTTTTTTTCAAACAATCTTTCTTCGGATATTTGTTATTTAATTTTTTATTCATCCTGAAATTATTTAAATTAATATTAAAATTTCAAATTAATATTTTTTAATAAAGTTTCCCATATATATTTAAATGATCTTTATTATAATAAAACAAATTTTAAAATCAAATACTGAATAAAATTAATTTTATGATTAATATATATGAAATAAGTATTGTTATATTTTATAAAAAGAAATAATAATTATGAAAAATGTTTTGATGAATAAAATAAAGGTCTAAATATTTTTAAGCTAACAAAGCTTAAAACATATTAAATATTAAGATTTAAAACCAAATTGCTACACAAATTAATCAATCTAAGAAAAATAAATAATATAAAATATAAGATATCTCCAAATTAACGGTGTGTTTTATAGATTAATAATTTGTGAAATATATTCAAAAAACAGAAACCTCTTTAAATAAGTAAATTAAAAACATATAATATTAGTTATTTCGTAATTAGTAATTATTTTAATTATTTAAATTTAATTGTAAAATAATAAAGTTTATTTTATATTAGAAATTAAATATTATATTGTTTGGAGAACTTTCCAATATTTAAACTAATCGAATTTAATAGAAATAATTTTATAATTAAAAAAATCTGTAGATGAAATATAAGGTCATAAAATCTTTTACTCAAATGATAATTTTTTAAAAATTTTGTTAATAATTGAAACAAACATTTTTGAAATCTAAAAACTAAGTAAATTATTTATGTTAAAATAAAATATTATAATAATCATTTATGTCATTTGTAATGTAATCTATTAATATATTAATACTTAGAATATTAATAAAATAAATGTAATTCTATTTATAACAAATGAATAAACATTATTATTCATTTTATTAATATTGATATAAGAATATAAATTAATAATCGAATAAAAGAAATAGAATACTCAAAAAAATTATTTTTCGATATAGATTATATGCTATCAGGTATATTTATAATTATAAACATGAATTAAACGATTTTAATTTATTTTAATTATTCAATAAATTTAACTTAAATACTATATATTGTTGTATTAGGTTTATAACTTTAATATACAATCTCAAATTCAAAATAAGATTATAGACATAATAAGATAAAAATAAAAAATAAATGTTAATAGTAATAAATGTTAATACTTTATTGAAATTTTTTATTAAATCTTCACATAGACGAAATATATTTGGATTTTATAATTTAAAATATTTAAAAAATGACTAATAATTAAATTAATAAATTAAAAAATATTTTTAAAAAATTAATTCGTATAAATTTATAAAATATTTGTTTGTTTAAATATTATTTCTTAATAAATAATTTTAAAAAGATAATATAATTTCTTGTTAAATAATTATAAAATAATATTATCTTAAAAAATTGCAAAAATGAACAAAAGTTTATTTTACAAAATATATAGTTCGTATATCGTTTATAATTAAAATTTTTAAAAAATAGTATATAATATTTAGTCAAATATTAAAAGGATTTAATTGTAAATAAAAATTTTTAAAAAGCGAATAATTATAGTTGATTTGAATGTATAATAAAACTTCTAAATATAACCAAAAAATAATTTTAAAATAATAAAAATAAATTTTGTTATTATTTAATTTGATAGCTAAAGTCAAATATTTTTATATTTATTTATTAACGAGAACATATAAAGTTGAATAGAATTATCAAGTTAATTACCTTTATAATATAAAAAATTAATTTTAAAAGAAAAAATACATTTTTCAATTTTTAAATTTATCGCCAGATAAATATTTTTATATCTAAATAATTTAAAGGATAAATATAGTTGAATTGAGTGATATAATAAAAAACCTAAATATAATCAAAAAATAATTTTAAAAGATTAAAATAAATTTTTTAAAATTTTAGAATAATCGCCAAAGCAAAATATTTTTATATTTATTTATTTCATAGAATAATTATAGATGAATTGAATGATATAATAAAACTTTTAAATATAATTTAAAAATAATTTTAAAAGAAAAAAAATAAATTTTTAAAATTTTAGAATGATCGCAAAAGCAAAATATTTTTATAATTATATAATTTAAAGAATAAATATAGTTGAATTGAATGATATAATAAAACTCATAAATATAATCAAACAATAATTTTAAAAGAATTACAAATACTTTTTTAAATATTTAAATTGATCGGTAAAGACAAATATTTTTATAACTATTTACATTAAAGAATCTTTTCAGTTTAATTGAATTAAATAATAATTTTCTAAATCAATTTACAAAATATTATTTCAAAAGAATTAAATTTTTTTTCAATTTTTAAATATCTATTCAAATATTTTTATATTTATTTAATTTTAAAACAAAATATAGTTGAATTGAATTATAAATTAATTATTGTATAATTAATTTAAGAAGAAAAATTTATAATATATTGATTTAATTAATTTTTAATAAAATCTAACATTTTAATAATGATAAATTGACATTTAGACTATGAATATAAATAGAATCGAAATAAAAATTTATGTTGAGAATATTATCAGAATAGAATAATATAAGAATTGGATTGATTTAATAAAATTTTATTAGAGTAAATTCGGAATAGAATCGAAATCATTAATTTTAAATCTTCCGAACACATTTAATACATTATGTTAAGTGCTTATATCATTAAATATAATTCAAATTTCTTATTCAAAGCTTTAATTATTGTTGTTTTGATTAATCAAAATCAAAATACAATAAAATTAGAAAAGCTTTCTAAAAATACAATCAAAGTACAATCAAAATGAAAAAATATTTTGTAAAAATCAAAATAAAATTAAAAATCACAAATAATTTTGATTTTAATTTTGATTTTTGAAAGAAAATCAAAATAAAAATATCAAATCTTAATAGTAATTTTGACAAAAATCAAAATCAAAATACAATCAAAATTAACTTTAAGGCAAAAATCAAAATCAAAATACCATCATATTTAAATTTTGCCTAAAATCAAAATCAAAATAAAATTAAAATTATAATTTTGACAAAAATCAAAATCAAAATACAATCAAAATAGAAAAAGGAGAAGCGAAACAACACTAGCTTTAATTATAATATTTATAACTGTCAATATATACTTATTAATATTTTATTAAAGATTTTAGACTATTTACTAGTTCGTTATTTAAAAAGAATTTTATAATACATATCTATATTAAATTATTAAAACATTTTCTAAAATTAATCATGATTTCTTTTATAATTTACAATTTTTCAATGTTTATATACAATTTTATATTTGTTATAATTTGTTATTATTTTATTAAACGTCAGTCTGTATACAGTTCTTTATATTTATTAAGGGCATTTTTAAAAAATAGACTCCTTTTGACAAAAAAGACTATTATCTTCAAAATATCATTTTTGAAATGACTCCTATCTGGCTTATTATTGACATAAAATAGGAAAAAAATGCGGATAAATGGGCTAAAATTAGACAAAATGGCATAAATATGTATTTTATAAGTCTAAAAATTAACAACTTGTTTGTTACAACGGTTTTAAATTATTCAAAAATAGCGATAAAATCTATTAATGGTAAAATTAAGATAAAATGGATCAAATGTTGAATAAAATAACATTATTAAAACTATTTCGAGTTAAATCCAATAACAAGCTTTATCATATACGATTATAGAATACTTTTTAGTGATAGCTTAATAACAAGTTATGTGAATTTTACTCGACGAGAGATAAAACTCATTTGGGTAAAAACTCATATTACATTCACTGAAGTGCTATTTACAACAATATATTATAAAAATATAAAATTTTTTCATTAGAACAATATTTAGTAAAAGTTATATTTGCTTAAAAACAAAAGTAAAATATAGTTGTCTAACAATATAATAAATAACTTAATTGCCATAAATAGTTAATACAATTTAATTTAATTCAATTGACAATACAATTGAATTAACACAGAATATAACCCAAAGTGAGCTCATTATGTATGTTCACACTCTTTTTTGTTTTCTTTTATTCAAGAATTTTATTGATGAATGCAAGGATGTTGCAAAATACATAATCATAATAGGTAGCATAGAATCAATTAGATTAATTTTAAAATGTTTTAATCTTATTTGATTTCATAAAATATATTTATAAAAAAATTAAATAAAAAACTAAAAAATATAGTGATTAAAAAATAATTATGTAAGTACTATTAACATTTTCTTTAACATAAATTAATAATTTTATCTAAAAATAACAAATGTTTTTTCATATTTCTTTTAAGTTTGATTAGTAGTTTTATTTAATTAGTAAATTTAATTTTATCAGATGAACATATAGCAATAAAGTTAGATTACATTATAAATATATTCAGTTTACTTATTAAGATAAAATAAAATTATATCATAAAATAAAAATAGTTTCTAAAAAATTATTATAAAATTATTTTTTGATTAGCTTCCATTGATAAATTAAAATATTATTTTTAAATTTTTATTTTTTTATATTTTTTAAAAACTAGTATATAAATGAAGATTAAAATATATACACTATTATATTTTATGTTTATTTGAAGGCTTCCTACATTTTTTGAAGTGTTGACAAAAAATCAAATATCTGTGAATAATTGAATATTATACTTGTTTACTTTCTATTGGCAATTATATTTAAAAGTTTTTTAAAAGAAATTATTAGAAACAAGAGATTTCTTAAAACTTCAAAAGAATGAAATAAAAATAATTTTTTGGAACAAAAATTAAATATTTTATGATTTGTGAATAAATCATTTTTCGATAGATGAAAAGTCAGTTTACTTATATGTATATTCTTAAATGTTTTGTCCTATTTTAGATTTGTAATAAATAAATATATATTAAATTACGTTTTTTTAATTGGCAATAGATAAAGATAATTTTTTTATTAACAAATGTTCAGAATAATTAATTCTATTTAAAGAGATGTCTACTAATACGGATTTATTTAGTGTCAACATTAAATGAAAGATAATTAGTAATTCAATTATGATTGATTATTGTCAAATGAGTGATAAATACTGTTCGGATTAAACAACAAATGTAAAACAAAAATGGTTTTTGTCTGTTTCGAAAACAAACAACTTTTTACGTCTTCAAACCATTGTTAACATTATTCAATTATATCTAATGATTACTACATTGATCGTATCGAAATATGCCATTTTTGTGTATTACTGAAACAAAAGAAGATTGATTCAGAACACTTAAAAAATTATTAGATTATGGCATAAGAAAAATTGGTATTTTAATCAAATACTTTCAACAATCAGATGGAATAATATAAATGGAAATCAGATTTTTATTCTTATTCAAATGAATACAATCAACATTTGATCGAAACAAAATCAATAAATTTTTTAATCAACACAATTAGAACAAAATCCCAACAAATGTTCATTCAAACTAAATGTTAATTTTATTGATAATCAATCACGATGTCATAGAAGTGGCTATGAAGATCAATATAGAGATAACGATAAAATCTATACGATAAAATAATTACGAGGGGACAATAATCGATTCTAATTATGATTATACGATGCAAGTCAAGTGTCTGCATTATATCTAAATTTTTATTAATTATTATTGTTTTATTTTTCAAAAAGATTTAATTTAAAATATTATTTAAAACATAAGTCAAATATAATATTGTGTATTTTGTATGTTTTTTTTACCATTATATTCTTGTTTTTTAGGTTTTAAAGAAATCCGTATAATTGGTTACACGACTTCTGTTTTAAAGTAGTATAGAGAGTTAATTACTTCAAAAAAACATAGAGTTTATATTGTTGAATATATTGGAATTATATAATGAATTTATTGGAAATAATTACTTGAATCAAAAATTAAATATAAATAAAAATGGATAATATAAGAGAATAGCTTAAATTTATTTGTTGTTTTTAAAAAATCAAATTAACAAATTAAACACAAATCCACTCAAGGTTGTGACATTATATATTTAATTTTAATATTTTAACTTAGTATTTATTTTAACTCATCATTATAAATTTACAATCGTGTGCAAAATATAATTAATTTTTGACAAATTGTTACTTTTTGCGTGCAATTATAATTTATATTCTTTAATTTATATAATCAATAAATACTTAGAACATTTCAGTAATGTTTTAAAATTTTAAAAAATTTTATTTTTGTTTTAAGTAGTAATATGTAAGGCATAATTGTTAGAAAAAATAGTGCAAAATAGTTTATGAATCGTTAGGAAAAAATGACAAAATAGTGAACAAATTTACTAAAAAAGTGAACAAATTTTTAAAAAAGTAGTTGGTTTCAACTTCGTTGAATTTAATTGATAATGTCTATTCCATTCTCGCACTAATACTTTAATCAAAGAATTTTTCAAACTTTTTTTTTCAGATTTGACCGATAAATATTTAAAAACTCAACGGATTTCGACGAAAATTTCTGCCAATATATTTTTTAAATAAATAAAATAGTTAGAAAAGTTTAATTAAAATAACATTTTTTGTTATTTAAGTTAAATTATAACTATATTTTAGATTTTATTGTGTTTTTCGAGATTTTAACAAATAGATAATTATCGATTTTCAAGGCTTAAGTAATATGCTATTTTAAAACATTAATAAATTATAATAAGTATAAATAAGTGTTTTAAATTAAGTAAGAAAAAATAATATCGCGTGCAATAAGTAACAATTTATCAAGAATAGTATATTTATTTTAAATCTACTTTTTTTACTTTTTTTGAAATTTCTTTTATCTTTATTTTAAATCGATTATGCGAAAATAGATTTTATATAAATCATTCGTAAAAACAATAAAATTTTATAAAATGTTCACTGAATTTAATATTTTCCTAATTTATCATTTAATTATTAAAATAAGTTATTCATTATGTGTTAAACATTAACTTTTAATGTAAATTATACTGAAACTTTTATAATTATATTTGAAATAAAATTATATATTTAATAAATAATCATTATCATACAAAATTAAATCTATTAAAATTAAATATAGTTCGACAACGCTAAAGTTGATAATCTTTTATTAGTTCATATAAAAAATGTTTTGTTTTTAGTATTTAAATAGGAATAATATTTACAATTTGAAATTTAATTTTAAAATTAATATTATGAAGCTATCTAATTACATATTATGATGTATTTTTTCATACATTATGCTTAAAACCATTAATAGACAACAAGATTATTGGATTAACTATTTTTAATAAATCTCTAATAAATAAAAAGGTCAGAAATTGTTTTTCATAATTAAGGTCTATAAAAATACAAACAATTTGTAATAATATGCTTTTTAATTATATAAATATATATATACTTAGCTCTATGCATGTGTTACATGAACCATGAATAAAAAGAAGACAACCTTTAAATTGCATTTCAACTTTTAAAAACATTATAATACGGCTGAAAGTTTTACATTATTGTTATAAATAAATATTAGATTATAGTATTTTTAAACAGCTTAGACAATTATACTCAATTTTTTAATTTTATTAAGTATTAAATGTCTAAATCTATTTACAAATTACAAATTTAATATAATTAATAAAATTAATAATTTGACATACAAAGTTAGATTAATTATTTATTTTTTTTATAAAACTTTTTATTTTGATATAATCAATTGTTTATGTTATATTGTATTAACAAATTTTAATAAACAACCAATATGATTAAGAAATCAAAATAGTTATAATAAGTGATTATAATTGGATTTATGACCGGTTTTAGTAAACGATACGAAAAATTAATTATCATTAACTTTAAAAAATAATAAATTAATAAAAAATATTTTTATGGAGTTAATAGACTATGTTATCCATTTGACTGTCATTTAGAAACTACAAAATCTATAGTTTTTCCATTTAGTTTAAAGTATATAATTGTTTTAGATAATGTTATATATATAATTATTTTAATTTCTTTATTTTAATAATGTTAAAAATTAATAATTATAAATTTCTGACAATTATTTTAATAAATTTAAACTTACATGCTTTTTAGTCGAAATAAATGAAAGTCGTATATCAAGTTAAAATTTTGAGTGATAAATTATAGTAAACATGAAAATATGAATAAATTCCAACAATATTTTGACTTTTATTAAATTCTAATCTTACTAAAACGTTTTGGTTAAAAACTGTTTAGCTTTCAAAATTAAATTAAACCTTTAATAAAATTATTAATTTATTAAATAATATCGCGAATAATTACTGTTATAATCTGTAGATAATAATTTTATTTTATTAATTCAAATTAAATTAAAAATATCAGTTTATCTTATTGAAATTTTTTAATCACTTAAATAGACAGCTTACTTTTATTTTTAGAAATTATATTCGAGTTGCTTTTATATAAAGATTTACAGCTCAATTACGAAATAAAATTCCAAATATAAGATTAACTAGATTGTCTAAAAAAGAAAATTAAGAAATTCTTTCAAAATACTTTGACTAATTACTATTACGTGATTATTTATAATAAAACCTCATTACAGTAACATTTTAAATAATTTTTAAAAATTATTTGATACTTAAAATAGAAATAATAAACTAAAAATCATTATATTTTAAAAATAAAAATATGGAATGTAATAAATATATATTTATTTTTAAAGTAATTGAATTAAAATAAATTATAATTATTTATTATAAAACGCAAAAATATAAAAATTAATAAAAGTATAATGACTTTATTATGAAACAACATTAAATTCAATATATATTTAAAATAATTAATTATTATTAAAAAAAGTAATAAATTTTCTGTTTTTATTTTATATATCGCTATGGTTATCCAACGAGCAGAGTCTAAAGGAGAAATAGTTTTTTCCCACTTTTTTCAACAATAAATTACAAATTAGAATGCGTTTGACTTCTACGCAGTCTCACACTCGCAATTTATTGTGGAAAAAGCGGAGGAAAAACAATTTCTCATTTATACTCTGCTTGTGTGATGGTAATCATTTTATTTTTAAAAAAATCTCCCGTAATCTTGGATTAATTTTATTAATCAAAATGAGTAAATTTATATAGTGGTTGTTTTTTAAATGGTTTTATTTTTAATTTGGTAAAGTAAATAAGGTATGAAAATCTTTGATTTATATTATTTTATATATGAATGTAATTGCTTACAAATGCACTAAAATGCAATAACTTATACATATAATTTATAAAAAAAAACTGATTAAAATTTTTAGAACACTAACTGAAGTAGTTTTTATTTTTTAAAAAAATTTAAAAAGTATTAATTTTATAATAAACAAGATAAACTAAACAATATTAACAATAAATTAATTGTAAAAAAAACATTATTGCACTAAATTTTTAACTATACAATTACATTTATTTATTTGAAAGCAAGCTCATTATGAATGTTCATCCTCTTTATAGTTTTATTTTAAATAGTTTAAATTTTTTAAATTAAAAACATTTTATATCTAAAGAGGTTATAAAATATAATAGGAAATTTTGTTTCACATTGATTAAAAATATTGATGATTCAAAATATAAATTATATAAATAATTTTAAGGCCATTCAATAGAAATCTAGATTATACGAATTTTATTAATTATATTTTATTAAGTAGATAATTATTTAATATAAGATTTTTAATGGATTTTAAATGATTAGATAACAATTCAATAATAATTTACAGAACCGGGTTATTGTGCTATTTATATGAATTAAGTAATTAAATAATTAAAGAAATGTGATTTATATAAGATGCTTATTTAAATAACTTGAATAACTAATTTTGTTATTATAATTATTTTTATTATTAGATTGTGATGTTTGTAAAAGTTTTGCTTTACAAAATATATCTTTATCATTTAGAGTATTTTTCTCTTAAATATTATTATTTCAATGATTTTATTTTTATATATCATTAAACATTAAATACAAATATTATTAAATTAAGTAAAGGAATTATTATTATTTTAATCATATTATACATAACTTTAATAAAATTAATTTAATTCATTTTATTAAATTGAATATGACTTTTTTATTAACAGATATCTATACATTATATTAAATCCGATGGCTAATAAAAATAATGAAATAATTGATAAAATAACAACAAATGAAATATTATTAGATTGTTTCGAATATATCGGAATAACGGTATCAAAATTAAAATCATCAACAAATGTTCAACATTTGTTAGAAATCAGAAGAAAAGATCTTCTTAAACTAACGCATCCAGACAAGATTTCAAACCAGGAAAATTCAGAGCAGTGCCTAAAAACAACATTAAATGTAAATATTTCTTTTATATATAAATAAAATTTTTATTTATATAACTAATTTAGACTTTTTTATAATTTAGAATTCATTTTTTTATGAGAACCTTTTAAAGTTAATTAGGTTCTTTATTAATCCATACGATGATGAATTTATTAGTTATGAATCTATAAGTTTCACAATCGATCAAAATGATCCTAAAGGAGAAAGGGAAATACATAGATTCAAAAAAATTAATTCGGGTTTTTCAATATTACCCAATATTACAAAGTTTTATTATCAAAATTATGAAGAAATTAAAGGCTATTTAGAATCGTTAAAATGTTCAACAAAGCATGGTAATAATAATTATTAAATTAACATAGTAAAATATTGATTTATTAATATTTGAATTTATATAAATTTAGACGAAAATAAAATTGAACCTACACAATCTGGATCATACAATCAGTTAAATTTTAATACATTGAATGAGCCTTAATTTAAACAAGTTATTTTAATTCAAATAATAGTAACAGCTATAATGAAGTTGAAGTTATTGATATATCCGACGAAGAATCTGAAATTGGTTCATATGAAGAACATATAAATAATACTCATAATCAATATTATGGACAATACCCCAATTTTGATAATGTTAAGGTACTTTATTAAAGTTATATATATATTAAAAGCATATCAAAAATTAAAATATTGAAATAGCAATACTACCAAAATTCAAATAGAGGCATTTCAATTAAATCCATTGATGAAAATGAAACAAACACAGACGTTAGTTTAAGAGAATGTGGCATTCAAACTGAACTAACTTGTTTTAAAAGTTTTGTTGATGCTTCTACTCAGTATGAATCAATTAGTTTTATTCGTGATACTTATAAAACAATAAAGGTAAAAGTATTGCTTTTAAATTTTTTTATAAAGAATATTTAATTTTTGTATATTCATTTTTGAGTAAAGAAGCGAAATAATCATAACTATATTCAAATTAAAAATTCATCTACTTGGATTAATTATCAAAAAGCTACAAACATAATTCGTAGGACCAGTTATTTAAATTCAACTTTTAATAACAATAAGGAAGAGTTTATATGTAAAAACCATTATTGTACATTTAAAAATTGTACATTTAAAACACTTATTCGAGATGAATTTGAAGTACATCTTCAAAAATCTTCTTTTAATATTTTCTGCCAAAAGTGTAATCGAACATTTTCAACTTTACAAACATTAAATATACATCGAAATATCAACAGTTTTGGTAATTAAAATTGGTTAAGCTAATTGGTGTCTAATTTGTAAAAACACTTACTCTATTAGACCAAACTTATTATTAGTTTATAAACTGATTATTTCTAACAATACTTTTCGTTATAAAAAAAATGTTAGCAAATAAACAATTTAAATTTAAAAATAGAAAGATTATGAACACACATAATGATTGTGTTATATTATAAATTATTTCAATTTATTGTGTATTAAATATTTTTTAAATAAATTAATTAAAATATTGTTGCACAAATATATTTTCTTTATGTTTTTAAGCAGTAATAACTTTTTATAAATATTGTTCCAATAAAAAAAATTTTTAGTTTTATATTATATTGTTATAATTAGTACTTCAGTAAGTGTATTTTGAATTTTTATTTAGTTGTCTTTTAGCTTTCGACAGTTCAACAACACAAATTATTGTCGAAAAACACTAGAATGTATTATATATATATATGAATATGATTACCCTTTGAATGATTATAACTTGAAATAGTTATACTCCTATTAATGAAAACAATATTTGATCCATTTATATCATATTTTAATCATTATTTAATAGATTTTAAAGCCATTTTTGATTATTTATACCAAATTTTATTTCATTTTTAGTTATTGATTAATGATAGTCCATTTGTCATGATTAGATCATTTTAAGATCTTTTTATACCTTATTAAACCATTTTTACCATTTTTGGCTTATTTTTAGAATTTTTTTTAATAATACTCATTTAATAATTATAAAATAATATAAAATAGACTCGTAACCCTTTATTAATATAAAAGGAAAATTTCTTAATAAATAGACTGAGTGCGCGCAGTCATATTTCAATTAATATAGACCTTTAGTTAAAGTTAGCTAAAAATTTCCATTCAATTATAAAATATTTTAAGCAGTTATTACTAAAAAATGTTTAAATAAAATTTTTTAATAATTGAATTTTTTAATAATTTTTACAGTCAATTGCGAATGTAAGTCAAAGTTATTCATAACTCTTTCAAAATGTTTGCACATGTGATCAATGTTTTCAAAACTAAGTCAAAAATATTCAAAACTAAGTTAAAAGCGGAAAAACCTATAGTATTACATAGAAAAATGTAATTTTATATAAAATCTAGTTTGTGCTTTTAGTGCTTAGCGTAATAATTATATTGAAATATAACAGTATTGTAATTAGACAATAACCTGCATTTTTCATATTTCATTACATTACTATATTAGACTAACTAAAAAATAAATCATCATTTTTTAAACTAAAAAACTATAAATTTTAGCATCAAGTAATTCATAATTAAAATTTTTATTCTACAATAAATTAAGTTATGTAAAATTATACCAAACTAATACATTTTTAATTTAATTTTGCATATTTTTGACTTAGTTTTGAAAACACTGACCACACGTGCAAACATTTTGAAAGAGTTATGAATAACTTTAACTTACATTCGCAATTGACTGTATAAATCTCACTTCAGTGAGTGTATAGTGAATTTTGATTAAGTTTTATTTTAGGTTTTTCTATTCGACATCACATAAATTGTTGATTAATCTTAATCATATGCTCATAAGTATTAAAATGTAAATATTATTTGTAGTGCGACTGATTTTAACTTAAAATAATATTACAAACCTTATTTTAAACACAATATGATATATTTTATAGTATTTCCATCATCATTTAATAGATTTTAAGCCATAATTGATTATTAAAACCATATTTTAATTCATAATTTGTTTATTACTAGTTATTTTTTGAAAATTTTAAGTTATTTTGTACATTAGTCATCCATTTCTAACTTATATTTTGACAATTCTATTACCATTTTTGGCTTAATTTTACATTTTTATCATAAAAGACTTCTATTCTAAAAATAGACTACTATACCCTTTTTAATATAAAAGAAAAAATGCATTATTTAATATAAAGACAGGCTACATACTTGCATAATTATATTCATGTCAATTATAAAAGCTCCTTTATATAAAGTGAGCTAATAATTTAATTTTTTAGTTTAGCATTATATTTTAAAAGCTAAATTAAAGTAAATTATTATTGATTATTATTTAAGAAAAATATTAAGTAAATCAATTCATCTATTTTTATTATTTTAAATTAATAATCATAAAAATATTTGGCTTAAGCGATAAGTTTAAAAATTAATGAAATTAATTTTAATTTTTAAATAAAATTTTGTGCGATATATGTGATTTATATCTGATAATTCAATTTATTTATATTTATTCTTTTAATAACTTTTATAATATTTGGTTGAGCGATCATATTACTTATTAAAAATTATTAATAAATCTCTTTAAATTAATATATGTGTATTATAATATAAAATTAGTAGTTACTTCAATTCAGCTATATTTATTATTTAAATAAAATAAATAAAAAATTATTAAGCTATAGAAAATAAATAGATTTTTAAATTAAAATAGATTTAAATAATATTTTAATAATATTATTTTTGAGCAGTATTTAAAATAATTATTATGTAATTTACATCACCTATATAAGAATATATAGCTTACTATTTCTTAAATATATAATTAATTTCAATTATCCTTCTTTCCACTTGTCTGCCAGAATATAGACAGAAATTGTATTTATTAAAGACTTCTCAATTTATGAAAAATTTCCAAATATTAATTAATAAATATTGGTATTAATTTTTTATACTTTTATATATAATTTATACTTTTAAATTATAAAATACTAATAAAAAGTTTCATAATTTTCTATTCTAAATATTGATTATATTTTTGCTTTTAAATTTATTATTAATAAGATAATATAATAATCATTAAATTTTTATCAGCACGCAAATCATACTTTACACTTCACTTAATACCTAAAAAAATAACACTGCAGGTATTATGAGATAAAAATATATTATGACTTCAGACAGTGCTTTGCGCATCACTTATCCCCCACACCTATGCATATCTATGCATATATCACTGCACATCTATGCATATACGCACAATTTTATACTGAGAAAACTAACTAAAAGGGAGATAACACATTGAAAAGCATTGCCATCCATTTAAGGTATATTGGGGTAAGAAATTTACCCTATCCTCTTGGATCGTTTATCTAATTTTACCCTTAAGAGATTTATCGGCTAAAAATTAATTATTCACTAAAGATATGTTAATTGAGGAATACCTAAAGTGACATAAGTTCCCTGTTTATAGTTAAAAATTTATAAACGCGTAAAGTGTATTTGGGTCGATTTTTATCCCGATGTTCAAGTGAAGTGTTAATTTAAAACTACAAATATACAAACTAATGGAATAGTAATTTTGAACTTAGTTTTATAACATTTCTCCTTACTTCTATTAAAAAATTCAAATATATGAAGTAAAAAACATTAATGTAGTTTTTATTTTTAATTATAATGTGAGTACAGAATTATTAAATTATTTTTTAATTAGAAATTAATTATAATTTAATTTAAATATTTTTGTATGAAAATTTCTAGAAATATTGATTCTGTTGACCATTAATTAGTTTTTAACGGTTTTTATTAAACGGAGTCTAGAAAACATAGTTACTTTCCTCGTGTAATGTAAGCTCAGCGACTGCGTAAGACTGTGCGTAATGCAAGTATTCGTAACTAAACTGCGCTTTATTTTTTGAAGCACAAAATATTCATTCTCAGATAGCGTATAAATTTTTCGTGGTGCATACATGATTATAAGCAACTATTATTTCATAACTATATGTAAGTGTTTAAGATAAATTTTGTTTATTCTATTTTTTTCATTGAAATTATAAAA
>JAQGAW010000139.1:0-41460 GCA_034698025.1 Phthiracarus crinitus
TTTTTAAACATTTGATAATTTCAATATAATTTTATATATTTTTTAAAATTTCGAGTATTTTTGAATATATTAAAATTTTTAGTAAATTTTTTAGAATATATATTTTTTATATTTAATATATATTTTAAATAAATTAGTTTAATAATATTGGAAATTACAATATTTTGTTATTATTTCTTGTAATATACACGCTCTTATAAATTTAGTGTTTAAATTTAATATATTCATTTTAATCGGTTCAATATTTGTTTTTTTAATTATTTCTTTATTCAATAAACAATTTTGATTGTTACGTAACTTTTGATATAAAAAATCAAAAAAGCGAATTTGGTCTTTTGATACTTCATGTCTGATGATGATGTCAGGTCTAATTTCGCCTCAAAGTATAGGTCTCTTTATTAAAGAAGACATATTTAAATTATTAAAGAAGACCAAATATATATTTAAAACGTGCGATCGATTATCTCAATGCACATATTTATTGTTTTTTGTTTCTTTTATTCCTTTATCATTAAACAGCACTTTATTGCAAATATTATTATTAGCCCTACCATGGAGTTTATTCTTCACTTTATTCTGTCTTTTTGCTAACAAAATAATCGTTTATCAGATAATTTATTTTTACATTCTTTGTTATTATTTGAAACTAAAATTAAAACGTATTAATATAAATTTAAAAATATATTCAACTAAATACAAACATGAGTTAAATCAATACAAAATCATTATTTATTTTCATGAATTACATTTAATTTATGCGGTAATTAAAAACTACAACGAAAACTATTGGTCAAAGTTTATATTTTGGTTTTATTTCGTGTTTTTAATTATTATAGTAATGCTATTATTTGTGATTTTGCATATAAAATCCCATTTCTATGCTAAACTTATAATTATTTACCTCGTATTGAATTTGGCATTTATGTTATTATTCATTCTTAAAACTGCGTCATCAATCTATTACGAGTCAAATAAGGCGTATAAATATTTAAATACTATCGTATTAATTAATGATTTTTCTAATAAAAAACAAATTTATATTATGGTAATCGTGCATATAATTACTATCTTTTAGAAAAAAAAGTAATCGATTAAAATTAATTGATTATTTTTAATCTTATAGTTATTAACCCTCATTGAGAGGATTGGTTTAAAAAAGGTTGGCTTTTATTGCGGACATTTATTCATTATTAATCATTTTAGGGTTTATCAATTAATTCACAAACTTTTATGATTACATTTAGAATTAAAAATTACTCTTTTTCGTTTATTCAGATAATCAGTTTAATGGCATTATATTTTATTAAATCATTTAACTATCAAACAAAAATTCTAAACAATGATCAATAGGTTTTAATTTTAAAAAATCCAATAAAGTTTATAATTATATTAAAATATAAATAAAGTTCATTAATCATTTATTGAGTTAATTATAAGCATTTTAAATACCAATATTTAATAATTTGTTTGTATTTCACTTTTTTTTTAAAAATAGTCATCAAATAAAGTTTATAATCCCTCTTATAGTGAATCATTTCGATTACATTTAATAACGTAATAATTTAATCATTTACATAATAAATCAAATCAATATTAAATAGAATTAATAAAAATGATTGACAATTAGTCAATAGAGGTCCATATTTGTTACTAGAGGTCAAAAATAGTTACTAATGGTGTTTTTATAAATTTATGTAAGCAAATAGTTAAAAACTTTAGGTTAAATTATCCTCAATGTACTTAATTAAGTGCATTTATTATCTGCGAATACAACAGTCCTCAGTCCACCAGCAACCGAGTTGTAGCGACTTCGCTGCATAAAATCCTTGCGGACAGCCTCCTGTGGGGTAGCATTTGTAAACTCCTGGTAAGCCATCAAGTTTGCAATCTCTGGATGTTTTAATACTCTGCGCAGTGACTGAAAAATATATTTAATTAATAAATATTATGTTTATGTAAAAAATTAGTAAAATTACTCGATTTAAAATAGAACACGCATATAAGCGCCATTATAACTAGTATGAAATTCATCAAAACTTTTGTACACATAGAAAATCGAATAGAGGTAATAATAAAGTCTATAACTTTATAGAATTCAAATTAAATAATCAATAATAACTCTTTCAGTCTAGTATTCGTTTTAGGATTAAATTTATTATTTTTTGTAATATTTTCACATTTTGCAAGTGATTAATAGTTAATTAAATAAGTTTTATTTTTGCTTACTGGACAGTATATCGAAATTCCATTTGAATAGTGGATAATATTTCGTGATAGCACTCTATCACATCATCAGATCCAATAAGTTTATAAAATGTGTGCACAAATATTTTTAAACTGAATCACTAAATGTCTTATATTGAAATGAAGTTTGAAGTTTTTGTTATGCAGTAATTGTTTATATTTATTTAAATGTTTAGCTCTTGAAATTTAATATTTAGGTATTTTTAGGGGGAAATCAAATTACTTTATTAAAACAGCAATATATTTAGTTAACTTTTATATGTGTTACAGCTCTACAAATACAGTCCTTTATGATTTATAAAACGTTATTAGAATGAGATTTTAATTTAAGTCGTCCTAAAGATCGCCGAACGGCGGTTTTTAGGACTGGATAACTGTAAATAAGTTACGCTAAAATTCCCTTTAACTGAAATTTAAAACCGAATAGTTTAGCGTAAAACAATAAACAAGTCCTGTTCGCAACACATAGCTATTGCGATATTTTCATTAAAGTTTTTAGTTTAGTGAAGTTAAGTTGAGTTTTATTTTTGTCCTGTATTTTTAATAATTTTTAAAGTTTTTTAAGTTTAAAAATTAAATTAATTCAGCATAAGACGCCTGATGATGACTAGAAGTGTCTAGTCGAAACGTTGCGCATTATAAAACGTTATACTGTCGTGAAAAATTAAAAAAACTTATCATAAAAACTATATCCGACAGTTCGATGGATTAAAATTATTGAATTACAAACTGCAATACATTAAAAAAATTTAATATTTCAATGTCATTTTAAAAATAGTTGAAAAGATGAAGTTTGCTATATATTAGTTATGATAATTAAAACAGAATGCAGAGCTTAATGATATTTTTTATTTCAGTTTAAAAAATTGTATTGATATTGGAATTGATATGTCTGTGGACGCGATTCGAACAAACATCAATTCAAACAGTAGTTCCCTTTTTGTTTGGATATAAGTTATATTCGACTTTTAACTTTATTACTTAACTAAAATTTCATTAAAAAATTCGAGCTCAAAAAACTGGTTTTTAACGATTAAATATTTTTCAAATTCGATTATCTAAAATTTTTCTAATATTATCTTCATTCACGTAATGTCACTATAAATCCCTATTTTATGCTGACTTGATATTTTTACAGATTTAATTTCGACCACCTCTAACATACCGTATAGAACCTTAACTCAAGCTTCGGAGTATTAAGTTAGTTATCTTGTTTTACTTTTATTAATTTAAGCTTATGGCAAAATGTAAGCCATATATTGTATAGCATTAAACCGTAATAATAGCCATTTATTACAATAATATCTTTTAATAATTTTTAAAAGCATTTTTTGCACGCAAGTATTATATTACAAAGGTATGAACAATAAGAACATAAAATATGGAATCTCTAACCAAAAATTTAGTTTCGGGATCCAGAAAGAATCTTTCCACGTGAATATTTGTGTCTTTTAAATTCAAATTCTGTTGTTCATTCTTTCCTCAGGTATATTTGGGGCGTCCCAGAAGGGGTTGGGTGACCCCTACACAAAAGTTAAAAAGTTGACTTTCTAACCAACAATTTAAAAATCTCGAAAATAATATGGTCAAACGTAAAAAAAGGTGGTGTGTAGATTATGAAAAAATATATTTTAAACAAGAAAGAGAACGAACATTCATAATTAGCTCACTTTGTGTTATATTCTGAGTTAATTCAATAGTATAGTCAAATATTTTTGTAATTTTATCAATTATTATTATTGTTACTTAACTAATATTTAATTTCATTTTTAAGAAGACAGTAATTTTAAATTATATTGTTTAATCGAAAAACATTATAGCTTTATAATACTTTGTTGTAATTTAAACAATACTTCAGTAAATGTTTCGAGACTTTTGATTCAGTTGTTATTCAGCATTCTTGTAGTGAACATTACACAAAAGCGGACACATAAATAGTGGTACGCTTGCTATTAATTTTAAACAGAAAAAGTTTAAAAATGTTGAATTTTTATCTGAAATTTTTATTTGGTCTATTATTGGTTATTTTTAGGCCATTTTAAGTCCATTTTTAGTTCATTTTATGAGACAGACCAGTCTACAGACAGAAAGACGGACAGACAGACATGTTAAATCCAATATCGGCTTTAGTTAAAGTGAGCTAATAAAATTGAAAAAGGGCTTAAATCCGATTAGTTTATCCTCTAAATTATGAAAAATCACAAAAGGATAATACGGTACACCATCAGTTTGGAATACCCAGAGTTTATTTTAAAAAATTAGTGGCGACAATCTATTTAATGGTCTCATGAATACAACTCATCTTAAAAAATAGTGTTGCAATAAAATAACCAAAATATAAGAATAAAATCATTCTTTTGAAACCTCAAATGAGTACAAGCAATCACTTTTAGGCGAAGAAACAAATCGCTGATTAGTGTTTTATGTGGGAGTTGTACTGAATAATGCAAGGAATAGAGTGCTGTATAATCGCCATACTGTGTGATATTCTGTAGACAAACATTTATTTCGGAATTAAACTGCGCAATAATTTGGTGTTTTATTTTTAACCCAACAGACGAGCTAATCGTGATTAATGCATGAAATGAAAAAAGAATGAATTCTTACGCAAACATTTTTAGGACGCGATGAATATTTTAGGCAATAAATAAATGAAAACGTAAGTCGGAATTACTAATTTATATTCAAATTCAATTAAAAATTTGTGCAATTTAATCCAATCCCCATTTGAAAATCAATTATTAAACAATTCAAATTAATTTGACCTTAAAACTACATCATCTGTTAATATGAAATAATTAATTTACAAAATCCCGAACCCGTCAGGTATTTTATATAATTGGGATTTGAGTAACAATTTACTTCAAATGATGAATAAAAGTGAATACGATTGATAAACCAACAAACAAATCACATTAAACGCAAGCGTATAATTTATTTGCAAAAAAATAAGCATCGAAAGAATTGCCGTTATTTGCAAGCATAAAACTTTTCAAATCAATATATGTATTCTTATTTTAAAACAACACAACGGACTTCACAGTACAATAAACTATAAAACAATTATCGTCCGTAAAATCTCCGTTTCATTCTAAGCGATTTGTTTCAATTGTGACTGAACCAAAAAAAGGAAATATTCCGCGGAAAATAAATTCTTGATTAGATTATAATAGATATTGTTTACACTAAACCAGATAATATATGCAGTTTATTAATAATAAAAAAGTAGATTAATAACGACTCAATTTCCCTAAACAACAAAATTATTTATATATCGGTAAAATGAATGGGAATTTAACCGAGACTGATTATCCTATGGCAAACTTTTTCGAATTAAATTTTATTTCTATCAATATACTGATATTGCAAGTCTTTTGATCCCCGGTTAGTCTATTATCGATTTAAGCCGCCAGTGTTTCATATGATCGCTAATAAAAAGATATTGGAGTTTTTGTTTCTGTCAGAAAAATGCTGAGATCTGTGCGATTAGATCTAATACAAGTGAAACGTGATAAACGACCATAAATCTGATTATCAATATAAGGAAATGGTTTTAGCGAATGTTTTTACATTTCACACTCATTTTCTGCCAAATGGCTTAATGCAAATTTTTTGAGACAGTTTTATTTGAAACCAAATCTAATATAAAAGTCAAATATTATAGAATACAGTTTTCGCTTTTAATATAATTTTTTTAATGTAAAAATATTATTCTACGGGTATTATTTCGCATTAAATAACGGTATAAATTTAATGTTACCGTTAAAAATCAGAAATATCTGCGATTCTATGATAGTTTGCAATGTAAATAAATGAAAAGTATAACGAAAACTACAGTATTGTTATTAATATTTTTATTTGTTTTTTAATACCGTGCTATTATACGTAAAACAATAAAATACTGACAGTATGATAATCGTGGCAGTTTGTGCCCATAATTTATGTTCAGAATCATATGCTTATTAAGCTCCTTATTTATTCTCGTGATATAATAAGATTTTATTTCTTATTTCTTTGAACTAATATTACATATGTTAATCGCTAATTGATTTCAATTAATAGGTTAATACCTTATATGCGAATAATTATGGCATAATCGTAACGGTCATAATTACTTAGTTTGTAATGTTAATTTTTGTTCGATCCCTTTCATTATGAAAATAAATCTATAGTTACCAATTAAAATTTGTCAGTTATGTTTAAAAACGCTATAATTCCACTATAATTGCATAATTAATTTTTATATAAGTTCTTTATAAAAATTTATTTTAAAAGGTATATCCCAATGAAAAAATGGAATATTTTGCTGAAAAACAGGTACTATTTAATAAGATATTTTTAAGAAAATTTTTTCTATTATCTCATTTATAACTTTTGGAATTATTCAGAAGAAATCGAAAGGAATAAAGCATATCGAAATCTTGGGAGCACTTGAACTTCGTAACCCAAATGTATACATAAGAGAAAACAGATAAAAGATAACATACTGGGCATATGTATGCGCATTCAATGTATGGTAGTTGTGGTCATTGCCATTGAATGTTACGTTGACTCTCGCTCTTAACTTATATTCTAACGTAAGCTTATTAGTTTAAATACAGTCATTGATTTATGTTAATATTTTTATCCTAAAGTAGGTTTAGTTCGTCAAAATACGATTAAAACGTTAATATAGTTACTTTCCTCTCAGTATTATTTAATTGAAACCCTAGACACGCGTTACTGTTTAATAACTGTGCTTTATATCTGTCAAATAAACCGTAAAATCACACCGTTGTTGTTCTTAAGTTATTAGAGTCAAAGAATTAGAATGTCACACACGTTTATCCAACAAAGAAAAAAAATTACTGCCACCGAACAATAAGTTTAGGAAATTTAACGAAATAGCGTTAAAAACCAAAATCTAGACAAGAATTTATTTGAATTCTGTTCGGCATTGAAAATTTTACGATAAATTAATAATTAAAAGTCTATAATGTCTATAATGTCGAAACATGTTTTTTTACAATTTATGATTTATATTTTTTGTTCAGACTATTGTATATCATCGCGTAAAGGAAATATATTCGCCAATTGTCTAAAATCGATAAATCAAATATTTAAATTATTTTTTTTAATTAAAAAAACTGTTTTTTTATTACGTCGACCAAAATAAAATGAAATTAAAAATAAAACTTTCATTGTCAACACAGGTAACAATGGAAATGTTTTCAATTTGTCAAATTTGAACTGACAAATACCAGTTTCTGATTAATAGAGAGATATTAGCAAAAATAAAATAATAAATTATTTGTGAAAATTAAAAAAAATTTCCGATATAACGGTTTCAATACACAAGAATTTTATCAGCGTTCGCATCGTTGCGAATAATGTAATTAATCAAAAATATTTTTATTTTTAGTTTTCTGTTTCGCTGTTCACTCACCCGAAAATTTTTGCTCATAAAACAGTAGATGATAGGATTAACAAAACTGTTAGCCATTGCCAGCCAGTAAAATGTTAAAAATCCGTAGATATACACGCTGTATGCGAACGATTGTAGACCAGAGTCCGTTATTTTTAACCAGTAAAAGCATAACACAAATGTTTTTACTGGAAACCAGCAAATAAAAAATATGACCACAACTGCCAAAAGCATTTTAAATATCTGCGCAAACATTAAATAAAATAAAAATTGTATGATAAAATCCGCGATATGAATATAGATTAACGTTTTACAGTACCTTGATTTTATCGATCTGGTGTCGGTCAGTCACCGATACCGGCGAGTCGTAATAAAATAGCTGAACGCCGATCGTTCCGTATGTTCCGATCATTATGATCATAGGCACGAGGAATGTTGATAGAAAATTAATGGCAGAGTATATTTGCACGAATGATATCGTGCTGTTGTCGTTACTCGTCGTGCTGTTATCGTTGATAATTGTATTATTAATGTCCTTATTTTCATTGAGCCTGCAATCGGCGTACGACACATTGTTAAAGGAAAACTCTTTCGCTTCGGTTTGTAGTAATGGATAGAATCCCAAGAGTGCCGCGTAAATCCATCCAAAACCTAGAATTACGTTGCCGTTCAGTTTGAGGCATCGATTCAAACTCGAGAATGGATACAGCGTTCCCGCTAACCTGTTACGAATTCATTCAACCCAATCAATTAATTAATGTCAGCGAGAAATTATTATTGAAGTGAAGTTTTTTTTGTAGAATAAAATAACAACTAAACATAAAGCAATGTACAGTACTTATTGAGTAGTAAAGTTATCAAGTAATCTAGAATATCTATCATTATTAAAAACTGAGCAAATAATCCTTTTTTAAAAAATTTGTTGTCAGTTTAAGAATGCGGATTAGGAAAATAATAGACTAAATATCTAAGCTTTCGAATTTATCACATTCGATCAGTTTTCTTGTTTTATAAAGTAATGTGTGAGGAATGAATGAATCCATATGTTAGCAAAATTTTTTAGCAAAATTATCTAAACATCTGTGAAAAACTTTTAAAACTTTTTTAATATTCCTTGATTATTTTTAACTTAATCAACTTAACCTTGTTGTAAATGATAAATTTAAAATTTTAAAAAATCATTATTAAATATCTGAAATGGATAAAAAATTCTTCTTATATTCTTATCACTTACTTTAAATTTCGTTTAGAAAATGATCATTATTTTTTCGTTTAAACGTATTTACGTTTAAGTATAATAACTAAAAATAAAATTTATTTTTTCTTAAATTTAATTAAAATCAAATGAATTTTGAAATAAATTATAATTCGTTTGGAAAATATATTATCATTAGCAAAATAAAAATACTTTGACTAAATTATTTAACCTTTGTATATCAATATATGCGAAGTTCTAGATTAACTATTGTTTAGTAACAGACAGATAAACAAATATTTAATAATATTCAGTCATTATGATAAATGAGCCGAAATTGTCTACTTTATAAATAAATACGTTTTTGAATGTATGTATTTAAAGAAAATATGTTTATAAAATTAAAATTTTTTAAACATGTGATTGCATTAATTTCGACAAAGAAATTGCACCGTATTTAATATTTCCTTAAAGGAAAAATTAGAGGAACTATGCCTTATTAAATTCTTTAATATTAATTCCATTGTACTTAGTAAATAATTACAAATTATTATTATGTTTTTCTACAATATTTAATCAAAAAAACTTTTGCGCAATTAAAGAAAATTTTTAATGGAAAAATTTTTTGATATTCTATTAATTTTTTTGACTAGAAAATTTCTACTATAAAACTATATAAATATAAATAATTATTGTAATTGTTTTTAGTAAATATTATATTCATTGGATTTTTAAAATCTTTTCTCATAATTTGTTGTTGTAATTAGATTGTCAAACACTTTATATAAAGTATACTTTTTTAATACATTTTCGGCAGACTTTTGAAGCCTAATATACTGTTTATATAACTAAAAATGTGACATAAGGGCTATGAACTTACAGTTAGTTAATCAATTCTTAAATTTAAATATTATGCATTCCATGTCTTAAAGATTGATTATATCTGTTCCGTTACACTAAGTAAATGTTTAATACTCAGACGATATTTTATAGAAAATTTTCATAATAGATTGTTCATACTTTACAGAATATTTTGATAAAATAAACCCTTTATTATTATTTTTAAAAACTTTTGATTCATAATAGAGTCGAGCGTAAAAGATTTAAAAGCATATGCTAAATTGGATGGACAATCAAATTATATGAATACGAAATGTATTAACATATCATATATCATATATATTATACATGATAATTTGCAATGCAAAATGGAAATTCACGATTGCATATACTTTTCATTTATTTCTTTTGTTATCATTAAAATGAAAATCGCATGGATATTCTAAAAAAATTAAAATTTCCGGCTTCCATTAAAATAGAGATTGTAATTTAGAAAATTAATTTTAAAATGTTCATAATTTTAGAAAAGATTTTTTTCGCGAACAAAAAATAAAATGTTAACCATTCTATGGATGAATATTACTTAACATCTAACACTACAGTATATAAGGATAAAATTATTAAATGTCAACATTTATTAAGTTAATAACTACTTATAAGATCTGTGTTTTACTCAACTTAACAAGATTTCAAAAGATAGAAAACAATAATAAAGAAAAACTACACGATTACATAAGTAATTATTGGTTGTAAAGCTTGTAATACCTTTCAAGACCAATATTCACGAGTGTGAATGACGTGACGAACACAGAAACCACTTGAATAAACTGTGAAAAAGGGCATAACCAACGCGGAAAAATCCACTGGCCATACATAAAATCAGTGTATACGAACGGTACGGTAAAAACGCCGATCAGTATATCAGAAATGGCTAAATTGATGAGGTATTTGCGCAAATTCGGCGCCGATCTCTTGCCTAGTAATTCAACAACGATCACAATACAATTACCGACGAACGCGAGAAAAGCGGTTAAAGAGTAAATCGTTTCGAAGAATACTCGCCAAACGTGTGATTGAACGGCAAGCAACGTGTCCTCAAAATCTTCGTTTGTACCGTTTATTGTGCTATTTTCCAACGATTGCAAAATTGGATCCATTCAAACGTTGACAACAATAAGATGCAACTAATTTTGTTGCATCCACTGGAAAAAAAACTTCACATCAAAGCAAATGTTACGGCAAAAAATATCCACACAAATCGTTGGCTTCGCTTCTTTACGCATGCTTTTGTGAAAAAACGAAACTTTTGTGCGCAATTAATTTTTTTTGTCTGGTATTATTTTACTGCTAAAATTTCCTTCATCTGTTTTCGATACTAAATTGATTTTTTTCGGATATTCAAGTTTTAAAAGATGTTTTTAGATTTTCTTATTTTTTATATCTCAGAAAACACTTGAGGAATAGATATGTAAAACTTTTAGTAACGATTTGGTTTAAATTTAAACTTATTTCGTAGAAACATGTGCAGCGATTTTTGAATTTGGTGTAAATCATCGATTTTTCCCTTTAATCATTTGCTCGTTCGTGTTTTAATCGGGTTAAAGTTCACGTTTATCCATAAATTTAAACAGATAAGAGATTTGTCTAGAAAATTTAAACTCTTATCATTCCCATAAAGAGTGAATCATTAATAGGGACCGGAAATTTCGTGTTTAACCGATAAATTTGAGGCGATTTAAATAAAAATTAATTGATTAAAAGTAATCATATAAAAAGTTAAATTTACTAACCGAAAAACGTTAGAATTTAATTTTTTGCAACTGGTTTTTATAAAAAAAAATATGTTAAATACAAGTTGGTTTATTATGTAATATTAATTAATGGCACTTATTTATAGTAAAAATTAATTTGAACAATATATAATTTTAAAATGTTCAAAAATAATTTGAATAGTAACTTAAAAGTGCTATATTAAAGGTACAAATCATTTAAATTTGTCGTAAAGACATTGATTTTAGTAGTTTGATAAACTAAATTATTCTTAACTAATAATTAAAATAGACTCAAATTTAATAACAAAACAAAGAAAATATTCACGATTAAATTTTATATTAATTTATCAACAAAATATTTTTTTATCTTATGCTCACTAATTTCAAAAATTTTTTATTAAAATTTTTAAATTCTCAAATCGAAATTTCTAGTTTTAAATTATTTGAATATTAAAAGGGGTTAATTTGAAAATTATGTTAAAATATAAGTTAATTTGATTGAACCGAAAAACATTAACCGAAAACAAAAATCTAAAATAATCGCAACCGAAAGCTGACGCATAAACATTAGCGCTAACCGTAAGTTCCAATAAACTTTACGTTCCAAATGACTAATAATATTCCTAATATTAATGAACACGTGATCATCTCATCTCATCATATTTCACACTATAAAACGGACACTCATTAACCGTTTTGTTAGTCAACTCATTGTTAGTCCGTTTCATATCTTTAGTTGTCGTCTAAGTATCATTTGATTCAGTTCTTCAAAGCAATAGCGTTTAATTGGCAATAAAAATGAGCGAATCGGTTATCGCGTATACGATACCGCAACGTATAGTAAAACAATTGGAGTACTATTTCAGTGATATTAATCTGAGTCGCGATAAGTTCCTCAACGATAAAATCGCTGAAGACGTACAATCATGTAAGAATTTTTGTTATTAATTTCGTAACTAAATTGCGCAAAGTTTTCATAGCGATTCGTATCGTTGAAAGTATTTGACGTTTAATTAGTTTTCACATGCAGTTCGCGTCAATTGATTGCGCGTTTGTAATGTCAATGCGCTTTAAATCGATTAAATCTAAAATAACAATACACTCTTTAATCTATTATTTGTTTCGGTATTTAATCGCGCATTTGTTTTAATCGGTTTTTTGTGTTTTAATCTGTTGATCCAATCTATTTAACAAAAGGGGTGTCAATCGAAACGTTGCTCACATTTGAACGCTTAAAAATACTTTCCGCAACCAAACCGTCAATCGTGAGCGCAATTAAAGAGCACTCATCGGATCTGTTGGAGATAAGCGATTGCGAAACGAAACTGCGACGTAAACCGGATAAACCATTACCGAAGTTCGATGAAGAGTACCGGAAATCGATTTCCGAACGTACCTTACATTTGTATGGCTTTCCATTGGACTCCACTTACGACAAACTGTACACGTATTGCAAATCGTATGGTGAGATACAGGGCTTTAAAATGGGTATGAAGAATGCGAAAAAGCGTATTCGCATCAATAAGAAAAAGAGAGGAAAGGATGCGCGAGAGAAGTGTCGCGAAAAAGTGTTCAAAGGTTGCGTTTTTGTCACTTTCGCCGATAAACAGTGCGCCGAAACGATGCTAAATGAAGATCTTAAGTATTCGGACCAAACGCTGCTCAAAGAGAATCAGATCCAATATTATGGTCGCAGACAACAGTTTATTGCGACGAAGAGAGAGCAGAAGTTGAAGAAACGTGAGGTGATAGGCACCAGTGATATCTCGAATGAATCGCTTCCAAGTGATCACAATCAGTCGGATCACAATGATTCAAAAGATTCGATCACTAATGGTGTGGAACGGATAAAATTAGGTGAAGAATTAGCGGTCAAAGAAGAGTCGGTGGACAACCAAAAAGAATAGGAGTACAGAACGCATTTGTTTGGTGACGCGTACGCAACAATAGATCGTATCCGACACAACAATTATTTGCTTTACTCTTTTAATAATAACTAGACTGTGTTTGTTTGTATGTCTGTTCGAAATTATGTTGACTTTTGTGTTCATTATGGCATCAAAGATTTTTGTGCCGCTTTTCCTATTATCATTTATATAATACTCGGAATAATAAATTACTGTACTTTTATACAAAAAATATTTATGAAGTTTATATGAAGTTTTTTTTGTATTTTCTCTAATTTTTTTTGTTAATAAAATATTTTGAATACCAAGTTATTACTAAATCTAATTTCGTTTTTATTCTATTGTTTGCGATCTTGAAAATAATTGATATAGACTTTGTTGAACCGTAACCCGAACCCCATATCACTGGTACCCGTTTTCTAGTCTATCTTATAATGTAATATAAATTACTGTGAAAATAATGTTAAGTTCATTACGATATGCTATATCTTTCTATCTATTTTTAAGTTTAAAAGCGAATAGTGACGAAGTATGATATGTTTCATACAATTCTTTCAGTTTTCGAAAAGTCTTTTAGCGAGTAATATAAATTTAAAAGTTAATTTTTGAATGGTGACCGTCATTATACGGTATCTTTTCTAACAACTGAAGCCGCATAACCGAGAGTTCATTGGAATGCACATTCAATTTATTTAATGGACTAAAGTGTAAATAGAGAATGCTCTTAAAGTATAAGCTGGCGTTCCTTTTATTTGATATGACCATAGCTTTCCCCTAAAGTGTATGCTAACGTTATAACTAAGTTATAACTTATAAGTAAATGTTCAAAGTTTTGTCAAAACTGTGTTTTGCTGGAATTATGCGTGAAATACAATATTTGAAATGTTTGAGTTTTATCAGATAATCCTATAATACAAGTAATGATTAATTAGTAAAATTTTGATTGTATAGCTGTCGAGAATAATTGAACTTTTAATTTATGATTTGCTTATTGACAACCTTTGGGTTAATTAAATTTTGATTTTTAAATGTCCGATTCTTTAAGAGGTTGACAATAATGGCGCTCATATATCTATTAGTTTATCAACACTTTGTCAACTCGAATCTTAATAGATAACTCTAATGTAGATAAGAATTCAGCTCATGACTCTTATTTGCTTATATACGTACGCTAAAACTGAACCATTTTAATGAGTTTTTAATAAAAATATAAATAAGTTATGTATGAATTGAAATCATCGTTTTGTCATTTAATTTTATTTGCTTATCTACAAGTGAAACAAAATTTAAAACGTTTTTAATATTTGAGTTTGGAGTATTAATTATAGTTAGTGTTTTATAGCATTGTTTGATCGGGAATAGTAATAGAATAGGAACACGTGTAACGAATTAACTGAAACGAAAGAATAAGAATAGAATAAAAATATTTGTCCCCAACAACTGTGAAAATCAGACATATCTTACAAATTAGACGTACTAAACGAGACATACAAATTAGAATTACATAACATAACAGATCTATTGACAATAACCCATATAACTTGTTGTTTTGATCTCAATCATGATATTGACTGGTAATAAGTAATTGAAAATAATAGGAATCTCAATTCCACTAACGCTTCCAAAAATTGTATTTCACTTTCCACTAACGGAAAAAATAAAAAATCAGATCCCATTAACGTTCCACTAAAATTAATAAAAATTATCAGTTTGATTATAGAATTTTTATACATATTAAATCAGAATGGAATTTTATTATTTGTGGCAGATCAATAATCTAGATGATGCAGATTATACCTTTAAAATGTTAATTATTTATAAAGAGAAATTTTAATTTGTAAATTATTTTTAAATAAACTTTGATAATTTTAAAAATGTTTTGACTATTTGTTAATATGACAAAAAATAACGTTCCACTAACGCTAAAATATAAATACTATATTTTCCAGTCCACTAACGGTGCTTTTAGTGGAATGTTAGTGGAGTAAAATTTTCAATCACTATTAGAAACCTATTATATAATCTAAGAAACATAGAATAAACGAAAGAATCTTTTTCGAAAATTGGCATATAATTTCTCAATCTGTACTGAATAGCGATTCTGCTAATATCCGACTCAAATATCTACCTTTATTTAATTTAAAATAGTCATTCAATATTTGATTTTTACTAAATAGCAATTACTTTAAGTAAATATGTTAATACGAAACTTGTATAACAAATAGTGTATTACGATTTTTGTATTTAATACCTAAATATGAAATTATTTATACTACTCATAATTAGTTAGTATAACTTTTTTTCCATTCAAAAACTGTAATAATATCTAAACACAACTAAATTCTAGGTAAAAAAAACCACGAAATTAGGTAGGTATTCGGAGCATATGATTTGAATGATAATTTATTGAACTATAGACTAAAGGTCTGAAAAAACATCGTACAGTATTTGTCTGGAAAATTTCTAAATATTGCTCATTTTGGTCTTTTAGGGCATAAGGTGCAAATTCGGGGATTCTGTTAAAAAAATGATGTTATATTAAATTTATTTATTCTAAAAACTGAATTTATAAGTGTTCAATAAGATAAAAGAGACTAAGGATTAAGGAGAAGGCAAATTGCCATGTCTAATAATACAGTATGTAAAACTCAATAATTTTGAGATTGAGCTTGCACTAGATGAGCTTAAAACTTGGGGTGCATTGAGCTTGAGCTTATCTTTCTACGCTCAAAATTTTACATAATTGAGCTTGAGCTTAATAAAATATAAAAGTTTAAAAATTTTCAGTTCAAACTAATTTTAAAATTTAATTTTCATTAAATAAAAAATGTTATGAGAACTCATCTTATGCTTTTGTTTTGTAAAGATTTTCATCACCTTAAAACATGCAATACATCCTAAAAAACATAATTTATAATAAAATAATAGTTACTATTTTTGCAAAAATGATAAATATAAGCTCAACTTAAGCTCATTAAGATCAACAGCACAAAAATGAGCTTTTAAGCTTAATATCTTAAGTGTATGAGCTTTAAGCTTGAACTAGTGTTGTTCATATTATTTTTTTAATTTCGATTATTATTTTAATTTATATTTCAAATGACTTTTAATTTCAATTAATCGAATTGTAAATGCTATTAAAATTGAATTTAAATATTAAATTTAATTTTTACCTTATTTTAACGTATTAAAGCCAAATTACGACTGATTAATTTTTAAAAATAATTACATTTTTAATTTTAATTTCTATTTCAGTATTATTTTATTTAAATTGCTTTTCAATTTCAATTTTTTAAACGTCATAAATTTCTATTAAATTTTGATTTCGTTTTTTAATTTACTTTTCATTTCAATTGCATAATAATTTCAATTTTTATAATTTATTTTATTTATATTGCATTACATTTTCAATGCGCTAACACTACTAGTTATTATAAAATACAGTTTATTCAGTGTTAAATGTTTATCACAAATTTTAAAACAGCACTAATGAGGGAATAATTTCAACTGTCTTAAGCCGAATTCCTTGTGAACATTTTTATTTTGTGGAGGATATTAACAAAAATGTATTGCAAAAAGAAATTTATGAAAGTATGGACAGAACGCTCGTGGGGGGCTTATAAAGATGTCGTTGCAATTGACTACAATGCATTACAATGTACTGCATAGCTATGCGGTGGCGTTAAGAACTATTTCAGTGCTGTACATTTCAATGCATTTTAGTCAATACCAACCGCATCTTTATAAGAGCTCCACCAGCCTCCAGTCCATTTTTTATAGAAAGATTTTTGCAATACTATATTATTAATGTCATCGACAATATAAAGGTGTTCCGAAAAAATCTGGCATAAGACAGTCGAAATTATTCCCTGGTAAGCATTTTTTTAAATCATCAGTATTACTATCGCTATTTCGAAAATTACTTTATCGATATCGTAAACGTTGTCAACCAATAGACAATGAATTATTTAGTGAAAAAAATGATCAATTTTTGTATTTTTGTAGACTCCGATAAAATATTATACACGAAATAAAAAGTAATTTCAGGGCAAAAATTAGAAAAAAATAATGTTTGAATTCAGTTCATTATTCAATTACACACTTCTTATCAACAAGATATCAACGCTCGCGAAGCAAGACTTAACACAGCTGTGGACAGGGCTTCAGTATACCAATGAATGGCTTATGAGTTTTTGTGTGTTGGAATTTTTTCCTTTTAAACTTATTATCGCAACACAAATTACGAACTGTTTGCGCATTAATGCCATCGAATAATCACAATCCGATTTAGAAGTTTTTCATATTTTGGATATTTATCGCCACATTATTCGCTAATAAAAATATTAGACAAGGCATTGATTGACGAAAACACGCAAATTATAAGAATAAAATTTTATGAATAGATTCTTAACAACTGTCTCGCGACCAATAAAAGAAAGTGGAAATTCATGGATTTTTTGTCATTTTATTGCCGCGTTTATAACAAAGGGTTTTGAGTTTCGAAACCATAATTCGCATAAATATTACTGAATGAAGAGAATTCGATTATTAGGGCACATCTGAATAATGTATTAGAATATATAAACAATTTCCCACATATAAAATCTCAAACGATTGTAATGTTATGTTTGATAATCGAAATCAATGTATACATATCTTCCATCACTTTTCGATCCCCAGAACCGCATTCAAAACATCTGAAATGAGCGTTAAAAATAATATGTTCTTCATTTATGTCCAAATAAGCTGTTATTGTCTATAATTAAAGGAATAAAAAAATTTGGAATCTAAATAGTAATAATAAATAAATCTGATTAAAACAAGTTAGAAAATAAAAATATTGTATAATATATGGAGTCAATAGTATAGTCAAATTCTAACGCCAGCTATACATGAGGAGCAGGCTATAGATTAGACTTGTAAACTGATAACCGAAATGTTGGGTTCGGGTCGGATATCCGGCAAAATTGTCGGGTCGGGTTCAGAGATACAATCATGTCGGGTTCGGATGAGTCGGTTATTTAAATATTTAGCTCATATCCGATTTATCAGTTTTTTAAAAAATATTTACAATCGCTTCAGTAAAAATTGATGAAAAAATATACCATCACTTCGGGTTCGAATCGGATACAGAAGATTTTTACAATAAATGAAATTTATATTATGTACCGTAACATTTTAAAATTAACTTTATGGCTTAATTGTGAATTTCTAAATAAAATATTTCTACTTTTCCATTTGTTCACTTCTTTTATTTAATATTTTAAAAATTTTTGTATTTTGTTAATAAGATCTCGATGATACTTAAACTTAGTATATTCGCTACACTAAAGTTGCTGGTAGTTCGGTTTATACCAAAATATGTTAGAGTTAGCTGTTTCGGTATTGTTTTTAATACATTACATAACAAAACTACGATTTAAATTTTAAATATTTCATTGCTCAATACGTTAAGGTTTGCTTAAACTGAAACAAAAGGAATCTTTACATTACACATGAGGAGTGCTAAGAAAACTATAATAAATATGAAACATTTTTGAACTTTTACGCTGAAATTTATGACTGAAATTTAAATTTACACATATGCTTATATTAATTAATGAATCAAATTAGATATTAAAATTTTATAATTATTTATCTATAATTAACGATATCATCTAACAAGTATGGAATGTGTGGAAATCGCTAATTAAATATTGATTAAAACTGTAATAACTTGTACTTGAATAGAGTTTATAAGCGCATGTGATTCCAAATTAATTAATTTTATGTGAACGAGTTTAACAAATCGGAAGATTTTTGAAATTTTGAAAGTTTTTTAATATTTTGCATGATTTTTCAATCCTGCTATTATTTATCATTAGAGACAACGGATTCAGGAAATCCTTTTTCTTATAATGATAGTGAAATTTCTGTGAAAAATAAATATAAGCATGAATCATACTATTTCAAGCATTTTAACACCCATTTGTTGTCCGGGAAAATCCTGATTTTCACTTTTAACTCCTGAAAAATTATGATAATTCTGAATATTTTTAGCTTAAAATTTGTTATTTTAAAGCCGTTTTTGAACCATTTTTTTTAATTTTAATCCTAATTTTTCATTTGAACCCAATTTTGTCCAAATTATTGACCAATCCCTTTATAATTATAAAGATTAAAATCCCTTAATAAATATTGTCATATTCATATTTATAATGTACATTTTCATCTAAAATTTTATTTTCCTGAATAATCCTGATTTTTAAATTATCATTAAATCATTGAATATCTAAATGAACGGTATAGTTTGCTATAGAATACATATGCGATTCAAATTATTTTAAAATATTGGTAAAAATCACAATTTTAAGCGAGTATTTTAAATTTTATTTTCTGTTTTAGCACATATTTTTTTAATAATTTTGTTTTATGCGACTTATAGATCATATTACTTATATCTCTTTTTTAATTTATTGAATATATTGAAATACAAAGCTTATAATTTATTTTTATAAATAAATTTAAAAAATTTGTCGAACGATTGATAAACGATTTTGAACCTTTTTCGAACGATTTTCACATCCCTATTTATTAATGCATATTACTGTGTTCATGAGAAGTTCTGGGGTATAACTCCATAAAATTAAATGTTGACCCCAGAAAAATTTTGAAAATTCAAGGACGAAAAATATCTACAAATATTTTTTTGGCAAAATTAAAAATATTGTCCATCAAAACCGTTGAGTTTTTGTAACCCCATTTTGGCCAAAATATAAAAATAAATTATTGTCGTTAATATAAATGTAGCATTTCATTCGGTGTCTTTTGTAGAGGTCCTTATTTCTTCATATTTTTTATTTGCAATAAATAAATTGCCAATTGTTCTGAATTGTATTAATATAAAATATTCTGAATAGAAATATTTATTAAATATTAATATAAACCAATTCAAAAATCATTTGAAAAAATTTCTTTAATAGTTGCGGCAAAACTACAAAATAGTTGCGGTTTTTTTATTTTCTAATCGCTTATTGATAACCTATTGGTTACAAAACTTTTTTCCAAACTTTTTAGTACAAAAGCTCGTATTGTCTTAAGAGTTGAAGGTAATCGATAATAAAAAAGAACTTAATCTGACCTAAATTATAATTTCTAAAAGTGATAACAATGAACGAACTTCTATATTGTTATATAAGCCAGCAATGGATATATATTCAAACAAAAAGAAACAGCAGATTTTGTCCCTGAAAATCAACACCGGTTTTCCGATGCAGTTCTTTGCAACAAAAAAAAACACACAGAGAAAAAACGCATAAGTTTTTTGTTTGTTTTTGACTCTTTTATTTTCGTTGTGTGAAAAACACTCAATGTTGGAATTACTATTCCTTTCAATACACCGATATCTCATCCACGAAAAAAACTATATAATACATATCATAATAATAGTGTGTTGAAATAATAGTGTCAGCATTGCTTCACATGCTCTCACTGTTATCGTATCGCATGTAAGCGTAAAACTATTCGATATATACAGTTAGAACTAAATTTTTTTGTTATGTTAAGATAATAGTACACTAATAATAATATGACAAAAACACTGTGTTATCAAAGTTTTTGGAAATATTTTTTAAAATTAGATAAAATGTGTTTTTTTTCGATATAATTTCGATTAAACTAGAAATAAATTGAAAATATATAATTTTTAAAATACATATAAATACCTACTATTCTCAAAGCTCTGGAGGAATTTTTACAGAAAAAAACAAATAAATTAAAAATTTCTAATATTAAAAGGAACTATAGATTAAAAAGCAGATATATTATTGGATACATTCCTACTGTAAATTTTAAAATATATCTAAAACCTAATTAAAATATTAATAATAATTCGAATGGTATAAAAGCGCACTCAAGAGATAAATAATTCACGAATTGATGTCGAACTTTTCGATGCTCGACATCTCGATTTTATACGAATTTTTGAAGCACCGGATTATTTTGCAAAGATAGAGCGACGGTATATTTTTGCACGAACGCAGTGTCCAACTGGTGGGCAAATTGTCGTCTTCGATGAAGTAAATTGGGTCGTTTAGCGGTATGAATGAGGCGCGCTCTGGACTCAATGCTTTGATACACTTTGCGAGATGAGTTTCTTCCGGCTTATCGTCAGCGCGAAAGTTTTCGATGTGTCGTTTAATTTGCTTTAGTTTCTGCTGTTTACCGTTACCATTGTCCAGATCATCGATAATCGCGTTTAACATCTGTCCCTCCAGCCAGTGAACCAAACTGGGAGGTTCGAGCCATCGGGGCTGGACCTCGAGCTTATCCCAAGTCGCCGAACACCTGACGCGCAGCAACGATAACAACGAAAATATAGACGGTATACAAGGCTGACGTGAGCGTAATATTCCGATTTCGCTAAACCTTACCACTCGAGATAGTTTCAGGTAATCGCTAAAGAAATAGATTACGTTTATTCTACATGTTTATTGTATAATTGTTGTTATCAGTAATTGATAATTAATTAAAGCGGATCTGTTTGAGTTTTAATGAGTGTAACCTATATAATCGTTTGATTTATTACGTAATAAAATATGGGCTTTTAATTATATTGGATTTTTATTTGTTACTTTCGATTAATTTGTGTGTTCGCTATTCTTACTTGAAATGCACGGGATATTTGGTCCGAGTGATAGTCCAGGCGGCGCTGAGACGATAGATTCGCGGTAACTGCAGACCTCGAATCAAACTTGAAAGAGATTGCCAGTTGCGTAGCTTACGCAACACACATGCGACCTATTTTTTAATATATAATTAATGATAAGTAATGGGATTAAGCGATTACATCAAAAATCAATTTATTTTATTATTATTATTATTATTGAAAATAAATTAGAATTATTTGTTATTAGAAAATACTTTCGGTGAGAGTGTTGTTTTGTAAAACAATAAGTAGGGATTTAAATAAAATTATCATCAGATTTCTGTGGTATCGCATAGAGATTAATACATATTTATTAAACGAATTTTAAATTTATTTTAGACATTCAAAATAGATTGACGATGTGTTCGGCCAGATGTGTGTCGAGACCAATCATAAGTTATTGGGGTTTGGTCTTCAAATTGTTTTTAGTTTGGCAATTAAATTTTAAATATATCTCACAAAAATATTTACTTAGATTACCGACTTTCATGGGTATTTCTTTTTGTTAGATACAAAAAAAATAATTTTTGGTGCTTGCAATAAATTCATATTTTTGTTCGTTTTGTTGAAGGCTTTTTAAGTAAAACACGAAAGTGATCGAAATTGTAAAAAATAAATTGCTTTTGAACTTTTATTCTTTTCATCGTAAATGTAGTTTCCTAATTTTTTTGTTGGCAATATTTCAAAAGCATAATTTAACAAAATTTTTTGTTGAAAAATTGTGCCTATTAACGTGTAATATACTTGTATATGATATACATGTATAGGTTTAAACTGTTATTTTTTACAGTTTACTCCGTGAACAAACTGCATTCAGTAATAATTCCGCAAAATCTAGTTATTCTTGCGATACCTATTATAAATCCTAAATTACTTCTTATTATCTAATGCTTAATGAACCGCTTTTCATAAGTTTTAGCTTATGTATGGAATTATATTATTTCATTTGATGATAATAAAAAGTAATCAAAGCTAAACCGTATCTGTTTTGTAACAAAAACCCTATGAAACTAAGCGGTTAATTCCGGTTTGAAAATAAAACAATTTTCACGCATTAATCATGAAATAAATTTTTTAACAAAAATATCTATTATGATGCCAACCATTATTGTTTTATAACTGCATTTAGATTTTTTATAAATAAATATTTCGTATTGTATTACATTTTAGTAAAATCAATGTTTCATAAGTACTCAAAACGAATAAGTAAATCAGACAACTTTTGTATCAATAGATTTCTAAAAATACATTACGAATTTCGTATAAAAAAACGTTTTAGTATTCCTTATCTAAGTTTTGCACCAGAGTTTGCTACGCATATAAAAGTTTTCGCTTAAACGGATTTTTTATAATCTACTTTCGTACTGAACAAAAAAACGAAAGCAATTATCTAATCGCATACTATTAAAAAGCGTATATTAAAAGCAGAAAATAAAATTAAAGCGCAATTTGACATTACACTAATAACATAGATTACAGCTAATAATTAAGAGACTCACACAACTCAAATGACTGACACTAACCTCAATGATTGCAGCAATTTTTTTGCCTTGCGCTTCATTAGTCGCCTCGCGTACTATTATATCCGCCACTAATTGCGATAATTCTTGGCCAAACTCTAACGCCTTCTTGATTCGACTATTTTTAGACACACCTTTGCCCCGATTTAATACCGTAAACATCATCTCTTCGGCTGGAATGCTGAGAATCAGGTCCTTTTCGATTTTGGTTATTTGTAGCGCCAGTGATATCGGATTCTCGATTCTTATAGACTTAACCAACGCTTTCGCTTCCGATTTCAGGTTTCGATCCACTTTAAGGTCAAACTTGTCTTTACGATCTTTCCTTACCGAGAATTGAACCGAATTCTTACGTATCGATAGCGATGACAATGACCTGTGTCTGCCTTTATCAACGCTTACGTTAATATCGATATCATCTCTGGCGACAGTTTTTCTTTGGTATGACTTGGCTTTGCTTCCTTTTGCTAAAAAGTCCGAACGCTCGTGAAATCCTAATTTACATAAATCAAGCTCGGATTTCACTTTACGAAGAGGTAGACAGAGGCTGTTTGTTCGCAGCATTAAACTCGCTTCAAGATCGGCGTGAGGGCAGAGATACTTTGTGGCGTCTGTTAGCGCTTTATTAACTACTTTGCGATTCTTTTTCGCCGACTCTTCCCACTTAAATAATACGCAATCCGCTAATAGGGATATGCTTTCCCACGTTGAAGCGCCTTTGTAGACATCGCTTCCATCCATTGGTAGTGCTAATGGAAAAAGACACGTGTCTTTCAAATCGCTGCCAAACCTCTCAACTTTTCTAATGTACTCGTTTCGCTTCTTCTCTGGCGGCGGCGGCGTTACTGTCGGACTCTGAGAAAACGTTGGACTAATCGATGGAGTGCTGGAACTTTGGTACGCCGACGATGTTTTGTCTTCGAGCGAATCCGGAGAACTGTGCCATTGAGATATTACGTAATGCTAAAATGATTAAGTGTTTGGAATTAAAATGATTCATTCATCATACATATAATATCTAAACAATTCAATAAAAAGATTGAACGGTAAGTATAACTCGAAGTTTGAAATTTTGTAAAATTAATGAAAAAATTTACATAATTAAAGTGTTTAATGCGATGTTGTGTAAAGTTTTATAACTTAACACAATATAATTAAATAAGTTTTTGAATGTACACAACTTTCATCGAAAACATATTAATTCTTAAACTTACTTCTGGTTCAGTGAGGATATTAATTTCATTTAACTGTTCCAACACAGGAGTGGTTCCATTCGATTCGTAATGAAAGTCGAGATTTGAATCGTATCCAGAATCGTATCGATTAAGTCCTTTCGACTGAACGAACCAATGCTTCTTAAACGGCGAACCATTACTATTAGCGCTAATATTTGATACAGACTTTGATACCGAGTTATGCTCATCGCTGTCCTCTAATCGAGTTTCTTCGATGATTATTTGATGCGATTCGTGCACTTTATCCAAACTTTTCGCTTTCTGTATTTCGGTGTACTTTTCCTTAAATGCTGGCAACACTAGATTACCAAATAAATTCGTGGACAACTTTTCCACGTTCAGTGTCTGAAGTTCTTGCGGTCTTTCCGTTCTGACAGGCATTGTTGCGCGTAGAATAATATCCTAGTTTTGTAGTAATAATATGTATACACGGATTTAATTTATATAGTAATCGATTAAATAATAGATTGATTAAAATATTTGTTTTAACACGAATGATGGTTTAATGATTAATTAGAGAGACGATACGATACGATCCGCTTTAATCGATCGATTATAAAACAATGAAGAATTAATAACTAAATGCCAGGATATTCTATTTAAATAGAGTGATACTTGTTTGTACACTCACTCGAAATTTTATAGCGATTAGAGACTTAATCTTATTGTCAGCTAAAATAGAAGAATCCAATAATGATAGCTATAATTATCGGTTTTTTAGTTTCGTCACACATATCTCATATCTGAACTTTTGTTTTTCACGAATAAATAACAATATTGAGAGTAACTTTTCCCAAGAATAGTTTATACTCTTTTTCACGTTTAAGAGTTATAGGAATATATGTGCCAAATTGAAAAGCAAATATAATATATAATTGCGTCAATCAATAGTCGTTATTATTTAAAAGCGAAACTTTCCGCTTACTGTGGAATTCTCTTGTTATATAATATCTTTTTGCAGACGAGTCACAAATTTTCTAGGATATTAGAAAAAACCCTTTAATGAATTATTTTCAATAATATTTCGTCGTTATGAAACTATAATTGAAATAATCGATCAGCACTGGTCACAAGTCCCGGATGCATGTGTATTAATCAGTGTTTAGTTATTTATAAATCAATTTGCGCGCATCGATCGATAGCTACGCCGTATGTCGCATACAATTATTAGAACTTACGAGTTCGTATGAAACTCACGTGCTTTTAAGCAAATATTGTTAGGTATTGATTGCAAATTGCAAATAACGTTTACCTTTAAAGTGTTGCGTTCACTCAACCATTCAACAGCGCAATTACTAATGCTTTTTATCAATAACCATAATTGAATAGAAATAATTTTAATTTTATATTTAAATAATACCACAAATTAAGTTTTTTAGGCAAATTATCACTGAATTAATTATGATTCCAAAAATGGAAATTATCGGAAAATTTCTACTTATAACTTAATATTTATTTTAACGTATGATATTATAAATTATATAATGTCAGGTGTAATAACAAAATTAGTCGCAATTATATAATTATTTTTTAATCACCTTTTTTCGCGTTGAAGGAGAAAAATTTACTCGAGTCGTGAAAAGGAAAGGTTTTCTTATGTTTCATTGTAACATAAGAACATGCACAGGTAATTCTACATATTTCAATGTAAAAGTTAAGTGAGATGTGAAATGTTAAATGAGTCAGACTAATTTTTTCAATGTTCATGTGGTAATATTTCTTTTTTTTTAATTAAATTTTAAATAATAAAATACTAGATTATAATAATCAATATCGAGATAATATAACTTTTTATTGACGTAGTCTTCAACATACCATTATTTCACTGAAAACAAAAGCGGTAGCATTAATGACCTCATTTTTAATTAAGTCATTCTTTAGAGTACATTCTGTATTTCTTTTCAAATAATCTTATAGTTATGATACTACAATGGAAACTATTGCTGATCTGAAAACGAATAAATTTTCAATAGATTTTTATTTATTAAAATTTTGTAAATTTTTGTCATTGAAATAACTTTCAAACTTTTAAAAATGTAAGTTTGAGAGAGTTTCTAACTTTCGACGTTTGCAACTTTTTTAAGAGCTAATAAGCTTAGCTGAAAAAATTGTTATATAATTATAAACACTGTATTCATAAGGTATTTAAAACGTTTTTTAATATTTTTATTTTGATAAAAAATATCATAACAGTATGTGACTATTCTATACCTATGAAACTGATGATAAAATATCAACTTGAATTTTAGATACTGATATATTCCTGTACTTAAAATAAATTCAAAGGCAGAAACATAAATAGAATATCATTCAAATAATGGACTGAAAACAAATCTTAAAAGTAATTTTTAAAAAAGTCTTGTTATATGACACTAATAATATCCCAGTCCTTATAATCTAAACCTTGATCATAACAGTTAAGCAATTTTTTGTCAATTTGGTTGACGAGATAATATAGGAATTTTGGTTGAAATTTAGTTTAACAAATATAGACAAAAATCTCAGGGTTAGATAAGTTAAAATTAATAATAGAATGGAATGAAATTTTTTCGTTCTGATTATAATATTTAAAATCATCAAAAAAAATTGTAATGATATTTACCAGAGTTTTACCGCAATGCGTTCTATGAATAAAATACGATTTGTAGACAAAAAAATATTTAATAATATTGCGAAAAACATAGATAACCTTCAAAAAAATGTACGGGTCATAAACGCACCCAATTTTATAAATGATAGAAATTTTTCTTTAAAAAAATTCTCCTCACATATTATTATCAACGAATAAGTCATCGAAACAGATCATGTGCGGCACAACCCGGATATTTCTTGTCTTACGAAATAAACACTCAAACATTATTTGTTTGTTTACTTCTTTTTAATTTCTCAGTATTAGTGTGTTCTAGTTTATTGGGAAATTGCGTAAATACTACACAAACAAAAATAATGAAAGAAAAAGATTCATTCATTGATATCATTGTGAGATTAAAGTGCCGCGCAATGCAGCAAAGTATCATTTAAGTGTTTCGGAGAAATAGTTTTGCAATGAAAGGGTGAAAGCAATGCAAATATATTTATTGATTGTTAAAACCAAGATAAATACGCAATTATTAATATATTCCTTTCTACTATTAGTTTAAATGATATATAAAACGGGAAAATTATTTCGAAAATCAATAAATTGGAATTAAAGATTCAAATTTAAACTCGTATCATTGAATTTACAATAACGTCGATTTTTCGATTCGCTAATGTATATTGTAGTCTCATAGTCTCATCGATAGCTTCAGTTAAAGGAAAAGAAATCATTTATAGCTTTAAGCGAGATGTCAACCGAGGAAATGCCTTTCATGGCAAACATAAACAGAATATGCAATATTAGCTGTTCATAAACAACTTGTTGAAACCTGTTTAGAAATATAAGCAAAAGCAATATCAAATACAATATATTTTAAGACGATTTATAGAATTTTTCATATTTACTTTATCTCTTTTAGAGCTATACTAATGTGATATATTGATAAATCCATAACACTCTTAGAGTGCGAATGCACTTTGAAAAAAACAATTTTTGCCTTAAATTCCGACTGACTTGCATGTGATTTTGCCACTTAATATATATAAGTTATACGCTCTTATATTGTTTGACTCATGTCAATACATTGTTAATTTGTGCTCTATTTTCAAATGTATATGAGATATACTCTCTTGAATACTATCTGACAGTTTGGTCATTATTATCTATTACACGGAACAAAATCAATCTTAAGTTAAAAGATTATTATATTGTAAGAGAATTAAGATCTTTTGAAAAGTTGATGAATCACTTTCTGTTTTGTACTTTTGTTATATTATAGAAGAAAGTTAGATTGAGGTGGAATATGTATGAATAAATATTAAAAAAAACGCTTTCAAACAAAATCTAATAAATTTTTATCAAATAAATTTTATAAAGTTAGACCAATATTATTAAATGTTAATCAAATTAAGTTTACGCGATTTTAAAATATTAAAACAAACATTTTGTCATTTTTAAACAAACAGATAATTTGAAAACTTGGTGATCGCTAAAACTAGTTTATTAATAATTTACATAAAAATAATTTATGGATATTTTGAATGGTTTTTCGCCTGAACTTAATTACTCATTTTGTTCGCCTTTTAATAGATAATATAAAGAAATCTAAAGAAATAAGATTTTGCAATACATTTGATTAACAAAATTTCTGACAGATACTACTATAACAGATCAATTTAATTCGGTTGCAAAGAATTGTAGTGTTTATTATTCAAAAATTGGCTGAAATCCACGCAATTTAAAGTGTATCTCATAAATTTAATTAATAAGGATTAATTTATCAAAATATTTATTATTCGGTTTATTTATCGCTATTCAATTATTTTTAATTGGAGAAAATGATGAGACGCTAATCAAATTTTATCGACTATGAAAAATGATGATTTACTGATACGGAGTTTTTTAAAAATCAAAACACAACGTCATTAAATAGTATAAAATAAAATCATGAAAACGTGTGTGTAAATTAGATCTGATTAATGAATGAAATTGCAATTTTGAATAATAATTAACGTGTAATCTTTAATCAAATGAGATTTTAGATTTCAAAGTCACTATTTCCTGTCTGATCCATTGTCTCACTATAAATAATCTACTACTATATAAATCGGCTATAAATTCTTTAGCTTTTAACATAAGTAATAAGTAATTCTTCATCCAAACTGAGATTATAGTTACAGAGGTGTGAATGTTTTCATTATATAAGTGTTACGTAATTAGAAGATTGCTGTTTAGATTACAGGTAGGTATATATGCTAATACGCTAATTATTAGATTTTATATTTCTTATGAATTTTTCAAATAATAAGTGACGCGAATGTTTTGAAATATTTATTAATTACATATACCTGAGAAGGTTACACATTACTAGTTTAAACCTGAATTCACTGCTTCGAGTACTACACACGCGAACAGATTTACACGTCTAGTTAATTCTGCATTTATGTAAATTTCAGCAAAAATTATAAATATGAAAACATATATGTTTACATTTATATCAATATTTAATGATAGCATACGTATTATTTTTATTAGTTTATAGGAAAGTCTAAATGAGACACGCATTAGACTTGTGATATCGATTAGTCAATTATCATCGCTTTTGGCTGATTTGGCAAACAATTCTAAATATACTCGATTTCTCAATTGTTTATTTACTGAATGCCTTTAACTCTTGTTAAACTTTGACATTTATGTCATTTACTTTTCATTGAATTTTACACACATTTGTTCTGTGAAAACTGTTATATCTTTATAATGTCACGTAAAAGAGTTTCGATCACACTTGACAAACCGTTCAAATTCAATCACATGCCTCTTCAATGATTGATAACGCAAATAATCCCAGTTATTGTGTAGCGAAAGGTATGGTAAGATAAGTTTATGGAAATTTTCTAAATTGTTTTATGATAATAACAACATAGTTTCAGTATTGAACAATACTATTATTATCAAATTACAAGATAACGATTAGTAAAAGATAGCGATTTACGCAAATAGTTAAATATCGAGTGTTTTTTATCTAAATAAGTGATCAAGAATTCAAGATACCGATGAGTGAGTGAGTTTGTGTGTGTGTGTGTGTGTGTGTTTGTTTGTTTGTGTGAGAGAGATAGAGAGAGAGACCACTAATGAAGAAAAACAGGCAGTCGGTGTCGGTGTCGGACGAATTCATTATATGAGATACTTAACATAATTAAAAACAAAGATAATTTATCTTTAAAAGAATTTCACTTCAGGCATCTTTATTATCTTTTATTGTTTTAGAAAATACAGTAAATTTATCTGTATTTTATAATTTATACGTTTCAAATAAATAATTAATCTAACGTTAATTTAATTTACAAAATGTAACTTTGTTTAAATTTTTAAATTCAACAAAAAAATAAACTTACTTTAATATAGTAGACGCGAAAAGAATACAAAATTTAATATTACGATATAGTTTAGTATTAACGAACGAATGAGTACTCTTTAAAAGAAAAAAAGAAAACACTTGTCAAAAAACTTGAAAGTTTAATAGAGATTTAAAATTCTTTCGCAGCTTATATAAAGAGTTTTAGATAGTTTGCAAAATAGTGCAAATCTGCACAAAAATGATTTGTGCAGCAGAATTTTATTTGACTATTTGTTCACTGAAAAAAGGCGAGAAAAGATAAACTTCAGAGTTTTAATTGAGCATAACAGAGCGATTTTTCTCATAAATATTAATAAGGAAACTGTGATATAATTGCGTGCGATTTTGTTTTCTATATGTCTAAGGATTATATAATACAGACCAATAATTGGCTTTTAATTTTTGATTAGCTTTTTTGTTTCATTATTTTTAATTGAAAAGTAATGCTTTCTTCGGTGCGATAAATTAAAAAAACGTTGTCCTTAAAGAAACCCATTAAACTTGAAAATTATAATTAGTGGCAAATTAAAAATTAATTTTGAATTACTTTTTTATTTTTTGAATATAATACAACACAAGGTCATTGCGTGTAATAAAGTGTTGAGTCAACACTCTTTGAAAACCAAAAACTGAAATTTCCATAAAATTATCTTTTAAAATAAAAATATATTTTGAGCCAAAAAATACGAAAATTTAGAGCAAAGTCCGTAATGAAAACAGTTAGAACAGGTTATAGTAAAAATTTAAGTATTTAGTAGTTATAATTTTCGTTAAAAAGGCATTTATTTACAACTAATAAACCGTTTTACTGTTAAAATAATTATTAATTTGCATATTAATGGAAGTTATAAACCTGAAATGCACTCAATTTTACAATGAAAAAGTACATTCAATTACCAAATGAATCTTGAACTTTGAATCTGAATCGTTTGAACTTATTAACAAGTAATTAAAATTTATTTTGAGCTTTGCTTAATATTTGAGATTACCATAATATATATATAAATTTCAAAATTTGTCTGTTAATCCCTTTATATCAATGGTTTCAGCTCGAAGGGAAGAGATCAAATGCTGGGTAGGGATGGGGATAGGGATGTGGATAGGGATGTTGATAGGGTTTGAGGGGAAAAACTGAGATTTTAAATGTTATCTTTGGTCAGGTTGTGTTGGTGAAAAACAAGTAAGGTTGAGTAGAGAAGGGTGGGGTAGAAAATGTATTGGAGGGATAAATTTTAGATTGGTAAAACATAATTAAATGTCCACCTTAGTCTTCTTAGTCTTTTATTTATAAACGTATTTTATGGCATATAATTTAATGTATTTATTTTTATTTTATGGTTTTTATTTAAATTTATTACGATTACCTTCAGCCAGATGAGGGCTAATACTCTAATTTGTTACAGACTTAAAAAGAAATTTTGTTTTCATATGACTCGTGAGTTAAAGTGATTGCCATAACGAATTAAAATTCACAAACTCAATATCAATCTCAATATCACAACCCGTTAGTTTAAATTTATTCTAATTAATTATTTTTCATAAAATAAGCCCACTTTCTATGAGTTAATAAAATAGATGTTTGTGCTTGTCTTCAACTGGTAGTTACGAGTTGAAGATAAGATGGATTAATTATTCAGGTCAAAATAGATAATCAAACATTTTATTATAATCAAGATAACACTATTGGGATTAGGATTAGATTTGTAAACATCTGTTCAAAAATTAGATGGTCGGTTCGGGTCCAGAACTCCTTGTCAAATTTTGATCGAGTTTTGACATTTTTCATTACGTATTTCTTAGATAATACATAGATTTTAAACATCATTTATAAATTATTTTTCAAATTTTCAAATGTCAATTTTAATCGTAATTAAATTATATTTATTATTTAATATCTGATTATAGCCAAAAAATTTCATGATTATTTGATCACAAAAACTTTAAGTTTTATACAGTATAACTGTATTGTTATATTTAATAAATAATAGCTTATCAATTTTTTTAGAGAAATTGTTAACGAATAAAAAATATTGATCGGATCTGAAAATAATAGACTATCGATTTTCAATTCCAATAAATAGGATGACATGAATTTTCAGATACAGCAGACTGATATTGTATTTAAACAATATTCACTGTTAATAAAATTATTTGAAATTCATGTCGTTAACTAAACAATTGCTAAAAATATTTCGTACTATTTTATGCCTTTTATAATGTCTGAAATTTAAATTTTTAAAATTATTTTAGTTGACTTTCTTGTAGGGAAGTCCATCTTATGGATTTGAGTATTTCTGTCCGTCTGATTATCTGTCCGTCCTCGTGTCCGCAGCCAAATTGTCTTTATATTTATATATTGTCTCTATGTGAATGTTCTTTTTTAGTTTCTAAAATTTTTGGGAATATTTGGAATCATTTACCCACTGTTTTAAAACATCCAACATCTTATATTATAATATATTTATTAGTTTACGAAAATAAAATTTAATTTAATAATTTTTATTGTATAAAAAGTCAATATTTTAGAGACAAGTTTTAAAATTTTTAAATATTTCTTAATATTTCCATTTCCATACTTCTGTTATTTTTATCAAATAGTAAATTATTTAAAATTTTAATTAACTTTTTAATTCCTATCATGCCTTCGTCAAATTTTGTTAAAAATTTTTTATCCATTTAAACCTACATCGAACCTATATTATATAACAATTACAAGAGTACTATTATTTTCTTAAAAGAATTCCAAAATTGATTTTAAAACCGAAGTATATATGAATGAATAACAAGTGAAAATGCGGTCAATTGGGAGCGAATAGGAAGCAAACGCTTTCAACATGTTATTATGTATTCAATAAAAAAGAACAGACATATAATTTTCGTTTTATTTTTTTACTTGAATTTAATGATTTAAGAAAAATATGTTAACCACGCTGTTTAATATTTAACTTAATGTTAACCCACTGATCTTAGGCTGTTTTATAGTAATTAAATTTCAAAAATAAGTATCAATCAATGCGTTATTGAGTGTTTATTATTAGGCAACAATAAAATTAGAACATAGTCCTAAAATTGTCAAATTTCAAAGAATGTACATTATTTAAATTATAATATTTATATTTAAATGTGAAATAAAGTCTATCAATTTCTTTTTATATAAAGTGCTTCTAAATATTATTAGTAAAATTTTAATGATTAGTTTTTAGATTCAATTACTTATATATCAATTACATTATTGTGCGTATTTTATTTTAAGTTTCTATGTTAAATTATTAAATAAAATACGCATATCACGTTCTCCTACAATACCAAATTGAGCTGTTTTTACTGAGTTGCCTAGCAATACCTAAAATTTTTTATAAATAATAGAGAGTATTATTGTAACGGCAAGAATTAAAAACGGTATCCAATAATGAAATAATAAATAACTTATATTAAACAATATAAAATGTTATGCTACGGGTTATAATACCTATGCACGGGTTAATTAATATAAATGTATGAATAGCAACAATATAAAAGGCCATTAGTGTCCGATTGAATATGAGCGAAAGCAAATGGGAATCACTAGTATGAAAGTAATTGAGTCTAAAAACTAATTATTCAAATTTCACTAACAGTTTTTAGAAAGTTTTATGTATTCAATTTTAAATTTTATTTTCTTGGTTTCTTATTAAATCCTAAATATTGTTACGAATTTTATTGAAATTAATCGTTCCCTTAAAATCGGTTAATCTAGATTTTCTAAAATAACTTATTACAGTATGTTTAATAGAAGATTATAAAAGCATTTAAAACTAGCTAATAATCCGAAATTTGCTTCACTAAAGTACAAGCTTTTTAAAATAAATAATATTCAAAATTATATAATCTAAAATTACGAAATTATTTTTTAAACTAATTTTACTGAAAGCATTTTTATAAATAAAATATTATATTAATTTTGCATATAAATAGTTACCCGGTTAAAACTGGATGTCCTGCACAATAAATTATTAATAATTTTGTCCAGAAATTGTTTCATTATTAAACCAGCAAAAACGCACAACACTGTAAGAAATACGATCGAAAGCGGGCTTTCAAATGAGTGGAAAACAATTAACACTGAAAAATTGTTGTCATCACTTCTGGGGAAAACAATGCAATTAACGTAGCATTATATTTCGTATTATATTTCGCATTACATTTCGCATTACTTCCACTAATTTCACTGAACGTTTCGCGTGTTTTTAATATTTTGCTCCGATTTTCTGTTTGTTTCGTTAATCTAGGAAATTATACCGTCAATATTAAACGTGTATTTTATTTTCTCTCGCTTTAAAATATCACACACTGCTTATGAAAAGTGAAAGTTTTTTTATCACGAAAAATATTATATTGATTTCCTTATTAGTAGGAAATTAAGGTTAAACAACATTATTATGCAAAGGATTTGAAAGTTTTTTAATTATAATACGGTATTATATTGTTAATTAAAATTTTACGAAAAAAAACTTACTTATGAGGTAAACGACAGAATATCTCCGAACGACGAAAGAGAGAAGTTTTTTCCAGGCGACCCACTGTTACAGTTTCGCCAACGTTAACGTTATATTTAATTGCAGTTAAACGATATTTTATTTATTTATAAATTTGTCATGAACTTGTTTAGCAGAAGTTGTCAAATGTATGTTTGTATGCTCGCAAACCAACAATTATATAACTTTATTTAGAGCTTAATTGATGAGAGCATCAATAATATATACCGTTTTATAAATTACATCTATTCTGTTGATCGCAATACTGGATTATATAGGATTAAGATAAAAACTTATAGAATCTTTATTGTTTATAAAATACTTTATTATCGTCAACCGAAAACTATGCTGAAGTAATAACAAACGAGACAGTAATAAATAAATCTATTGATGTTTGTTTTCAAAATATTTTCATCGTTTTTTCGAAGTATATATTTATCACACCTGATTAAGGGATTTATTTCGTGGTTTTATCACTTTTATTTACTAACAAGTATTACACATCATAGCCTAATATACATGTGTACTCGTAATACGACAACATATAACAAACTACTAAAAACTACTTTCATTATTAATCTTGTTAAATACATGTAATGACAATTATCTTATTCGTGCTAAATTTTTCACTAACAATTGATTTTTTCTTTTGATTTTTATTTCTAAGAATTTTAATAAACTATTCGTAAATATTATTGATTTATTTAAAAAATATGATTCATTTTCTAACCTACAAAGTTTTGCTGGGCCTCTGTTTCGTCGTTATTTTGAATGAAAATCTGATGAACAGATCAATATCAACGAATGATTGCGGCAAAACTTTAATCAACACTTTAATCTCAACAATAAAAGATGTGATGAAAACACAATAAACGTGTCTTTAAGGAGCAATGAAATTGTGATGATTTATTTCATAATATTGCACTACGAAAGCATTTAAAAAGTTAAGTATATTTCCCAACGAATTAGTTTTTACTATATTTTAATGACACATCGATGACCCATTAATTTATAACTTATTAATCGATTTTATGCTTTTCTTCGAAAAGGGTACATAACGTCATTTAAAAAGCAAACAAACAATTGAGAAAAAAAACTTTCGAAATCGAAAGTAAAATTTAAAGATTGCACTAATTTTATATGACTTAAAACATTAGTTTATATAGATTTTGTCGATAAATGCGTGTATTATTGAGGAAACGGCATATCCGTTATTTCTTTTATCAAAACACTTAATTTCTAAATTTATAGAATTATTTGATGTTATGTAAACACACCAATAAAAAAATAATAACAAACTAACACATAGTTTTTTTCTGTGTTCAACGAAAAGTAACTTTTGATTTCTTTTAAGGCAATGACGAAAATTTTTCATATTTATTGTAATAACTCATATTAACCAACAAAAGCCCAATTCATTGCTTCCTTAATCATTAAATGAAGATTAAAAGAAGGAAAATTATTTTTTTTTATTTTGATTGGAAAAGTATTTGACATTTAAAAAAGAGCTCATTATTTTCGATTGAATTAAAAATAAACGTTATGTACGAATGTTTACTTATTTTATTATTATTATTTAATGATGTGTAGCATTGTGTATAAAACATATTTATTATTGACATTTATTTGCGCTTTTTTTCAATTTTTGTTAAGTTCATTAACCAAAATGGTTTATCACGTAAAAACTCTAAATATCAGTTAACATTTTAATTTCACATAAAGATCTGTCACAGCAATTATCAATTTAGATTTCTGGCTAAAAACTCGTGATACCATAAATTAAATATAGCGCAAGAGTTAATTATAATAATAACAGCGCTTCAACAATCTATTAAAAGTTTGATTGCTGTGTAAATATTCGCGCCTAAATAACACAAACAAACATTACGGTATTTAAAAAAAGGATTATAAAAACAAGAACAGTAAAAATCGAGTTTTTTAGGGTAGGATCTAAATTCTTTAACAATTATGTTCTTCTATTTTTTAAGTATGCTTTACTGTTTAGCAAACGATAAATTTAAAATGTTACGGTTTTTCCTTCTAAAATCTACACTATGCAACTTGACTATACCATAATTTCAATAATATAATGTTAAATGATTAACATATCCCATTCAATTTTCTGCTTAAGATTGACTCTAACTCGCCATCCTTTAATGATAATGCCCTCAACACAAACACACTCAATCACACAAATATTATATATTTTAAGATTTCTATTTCTGAAACTTCTAAATGTAAGCAATTTGTTTGTCCACATAGTAAATAATTAGTCATTACTGATTTTCAGTGCGCTCATTTTTTATGTTATCAATTTAAGTTGTATATATTTTATTCACACACTATTAGATAGAATATCACTATCACAGTGTCTAAAAATATTCATCAATTGGCATCAATATTTCAATATTTATAGCAGATATGTGTGATTTTATTGACCTCTCTATGCGTAACTATGCTTTGAAGTCTAAAGTTAAGCTAATTTAAAGTTTAACTTAACGATTCAAAACTTTTTTATCATAAAAAGGGAAAGTTTTCATCATTTCGATTGAATCGATGAAAAAATTGTTAAATTGAAAAATTCATAGTTATTGAACCAGAAATCAAACCGTAAGCAAATGAAATATTTTTTGTCCATAAAGTTTATGGGATCTAAAGTTTATGGCACTAAACATAATTAAGGGCACCCGAAATCTAGCATTAAAAGATTACGCGAAGCATATGCCCTCAAGTCTCTAGTTTTAGTTCATTTTACTGCCGCACAAAATAATTAGACTTGTTTTTGTTTCGTTAGCAAACTCGGGATTAAACAAAAATGTTACACTTAAATGGATTTTTATAAATTTTGAAAGAATACGAATATATTTATACTCACTTTCTTAAGCGTCAGCAATCAAATTAAAATTTCTTGTTAATATTCAGGATCAAAACGCATGGCTGGACACAATTAAAAAGCGTACTGAAAAATTAATCATTTTCTTCGCAAACATTTACTGAATCAAATTTCATAACATAATACTTTAATTATTATTACTGACAGGAAAAAAACCAAAACCAATGCAATGAGTTGTTCGGGCATTTTTCCAAACACTCATGAGTAACGCGAAAAAATACTTTTCAATACAAATGTAAAAAACGTTTGCCACTTATTTTGTTAATTGAGCATAACATAATCGAGCATTGATTTTATTCATAAAAATAATCATATTTTGAGGCGAATTATGATTTATGCTGCGCTTTGATTGATTAATGTGGAGCATTATGTAGATTCGGGTTATGAAAGTGTAATTTAATGCAATACTCTGGTGTAAGATTTTTATTACGGCGCCCTTGAAGAGAGCACGCGTTAGTATTAGTCATTACAGTTTTAGTTATTATTTGTAATTAGTTTAACGCGAAAGAAAAAGTTAAATGATTCGTGAATTATTAGTTTTTATCGCGAATTATTAATATAAATTTATAAACGATTTGTGACAAGGTTTTTATGCGCGTTATAAATGTGTTGACTCAACAACACTCACGAGGAAACTGAACTATCATTCAAAAAAGAAACGGAAGCTAATATCTAAAAGTTAATGGGGATTTGCGTTAGAACTTTGAGTTTAGAAAATAATAAATACACTTATAATATGGATTTGTTGGATAATATTTTTTTGATATAAAATTTTAAAGATAAAAGGAAACCAAATCTCTATCCCAAACAACGCAATAAAATATGCGGATTCGTAACTAAACTGAAATCAATATATCATATAATGATTAATAATGAAATGCGTACATATTAGATGAGAAAGGTGTATACAAATCTTTATTTTCCACTTGAACTTCGACTATCAACCGGACGGCAACTATTTTCCAGTTATTTTCGACGAGATTTACGCGTTAACTCTCATTTAACAGTTCACAAGTACTGGGGCTTAACGTTCAAGTAATAGATGTTCGCGCTATAAGTTCTAGAGAATATTGACGCAAATGATAGCAATTGTTTGTATTTAATTTTTATATCAGACAAACTTCAAAATCTAGATAACTTTTTTTGCATAACTTTAATATGGATATCAATGCGTGTTATGACCAGGAATGGGATTTTTATGGTGTCTTAGCACATTAATTATGGTATGGTATTATGGTGTCTATTATAGGAAATTATGGTGTCAATTATGGTGTGGATTTTTAATTTTTTCCAATAAGATTTTCACAAATTATCCATTTTCTGAAAATTGATAAAAATTTTATATTGAAAACTTTTTATTATTATTTCATTATTTTACCTCATTTATGTAGTAAAATTTTTTCCAGATAATTTACTAGTCTAGAAAAAACTTTTTTCAAAAAAATAATTTTTTAGAATTTTGTTCAAACAAAAATGCCATTTAAGTATTATGAATGAGCATTTCTTAAATTATTAGAGTTTTATTAATTAATTATTAGAATTTAATTAATTAATTATTCATAGATTATGGTATAAATTTTAGGTTCTTAAAAGTTATGGTAATTTATGGTTTTAGTTTAAAATTATGGTAAATTATAGCAAATTATGGTATACCATAATAATCCTATTCCTGATAATAAGAATAATTCATAGTTGAGATCAATGTGAAAGTTAATTTCACAATTAATTATCACAACAGTATTAATGGTTTTTTAAAATTAAAGTTAAATACTAAACATTTGACAATAAAAATAGATATTATTTTCATTCTTTACTCTTATTTGTATGCTAAGAACACAAAAGAAATCAATATTCTTTTATTATTAGATTTAATTTGTTTCAAAACTTTATTAAAAGAGCATTTAATATGTGGCAACAAATTGAGTGAAAATACTTTACGCAAAACAGAAACGCGAGCAAACAAATGGTGTTTACAATCGATAAGAATAGTATATTTATTGAACAGAATTCTCATTTAATTCAAGTTTTAATTGTTTTTGTTGCTTCCGGTCGAACGACTAAGAATAAGTTACTTTCATATTGAAAGCACTCGTTTTGTTAAAGTAATATATATTCGGTTTAATACACAGTATTCCGGTATATATATATAGCAACTCTAATGTAATGGGAGTAATGCTATCTTTATTTAGAGTGATGAGCAATGCTCAAGATCTGGAGTATTTTAAAGAAATTTATTTTACATTTTAAAAGTGTTAAGACATGAGTCACTTAGTCGTTAGTTTGCCTACAATTTATTTTGTTTGGAGCATTACTGGCAGTCAGTTGGATATAACTTATAAATCAAGTCAGGTTTATTCGGCGCACATTGAAATGCGTGGAAAATTTGTTGTTGATTTAGCAAACTAACAGAATAAGAGTGTTGAGCACGAATTAGTGATCTCATCACTGTTTTTTCTATACACTTAGTTTGATTGTTTACTGAATCGAATATTTTGTTTAATTTACTTTTTATATCATTATGTTTACACGAATATGTTTACAGTTTTGAAATGCAAGTCATGAATGTTATTCTAATTATCTCGAAAATTGATTTAAAATTTCATTAGAATTTATATAGAAGTTTTTAATAAAGTTTTATGGGTTTAATTCATTCATGTAAAATATAAAATATCGGGTTTAGAGGTTAATACAATAGTTTATCAACTTTAAATAAAAAATTAATTGTTTTCATTATAATGAAAAATGAAATACTTTTTTTTCCATTTTGTTCACATTAAAAATAGATCATAGAAAAATTTTTTTAAAAAATTTGAAATATGAAAGCCCGGCCCGCAATTTTTATTTTCAGGCCCAAACCCGACTCTGCCAGATTGCATACGCCTGAGGCCCGTTTGCAAGTCTACTCACAACTAAACGTATTGCTAGTACAAAAAATATAGTTCAATAATTGGGTATTCGGATTGGGCTTAGTTTTACATTTCCAATAAAAAGATATTCGCGCACATAAGCACAATTCATATTTAATTAAACTTATATTTTAAAATTGAACATTTAAGCGAATATCGCTTTCAAAATGGCTAATGTTATAAATTACAATTGTGTGTGACTTAAAATTTAAGGCTAGGAAAACGCAAAAAAAGGAAAATGTTTTTTTGTGTGACACTGAGCGATGTTTTATGCGAAAATTTTTCAATAATCTTGTAAAAGAATTTTAGAGAATATTCTTAAAATTGAAAAAAATTTAGTCTCCGCGTGAATTCAATTTTAGACGCGAC